>WTSP01004898.1:7500-34360 GCA_025331215.1 Actenoides lindsayi | reverse complement strand
CAATCGCCGCGCCGAGGGGCGGGAGCGGGAGACGGTGCTGGCCACTCAGAGTGCGCGGGGCGGGGTTTTTCCCGCCTGCCCCCGCCCCCGGCTCAGAAACTTCTGATTGGGCTGTTCGAACGGTCACGTGGCCGGGGCGAGAGCCGCTCCGGCCCCGCCCCTCACGTTGCTATGGTAACCCGCGGGCTGAGGCCTGGCCTTTCGGCCCGCCCTCGGCAGCAGCCCCCGGGGCCGTTCTGCCGCGCTGCGAGCCCGGGGGCCGGCGGGAGGCTGCCGGCCTTGCTCTGGGGCCGGGCTCGGGATGGAGTGGCCGCGGGCCCGGCCCGGCCGGGGGTGCTCTGCCCGTGGCCTGAGCGCGTTCCCCGCGGACAGGCCCAGTCAGGAGGTATGAGTCCCCCCGGCAGGGCTCTCTGGCCGGGCTCTGCTTTAACCGGCACCGCTCCGGGAGGCAGGTTTCTATTTCACAGCTGACTTTTCGTGTGTGTGCATAGACTGCCAAAAATGTGAAGGGGGAAAAAATAGATCTATCAAAACTAAGACTTTGTTCTATAAATGGGCTATCTTTAGATCACTGCCACCCCCCTGCAAATCGTTCTCCCGTAGAACACCTGCCCCACACAAATATAGCAGGGAAGCTTAATTCTGATCAATTTTCCTCGCGTTTTGAGCAGTGTGTAACACAACCATTCCTACAGAGACCTCCCGAGGAAGGGAAAATCGCCTGTAGCATGGCTCTAAAGATCCACAGTGGCAATTAAAGTGATCTTTAATTCATTGTATGTTCTTTACCTGTGATGGACGGTTTTCGTTGAAAGAAGTCACGTCCAAACCAACATCTCATCCTTGTCCCTGACGTTTCGTGGATGTATGGCTGACAACTGTGGCTCAGCGTGGATAAAACAAAGCTTTTAATCTTTCTCTTTGGCCTCCGCTTGCCTCTTCTCTCAGTCACAGCTGACATCACCACCGCTGTGCCCTCGCTCAGGACCCTAACTTGGATGTCATCTGCTCTGGAACCCTTAACGTCTCACGGGGGTTACGGTTAAAGGCTGGGGATTACTTCTGGTTTATGTAACTCTGCTTCTAGCATCCTCCCAAGCAATTAGCGTGTTCATTCAAATTCTAATTATCTTCCGTCTTGATTACTGTACCATTTTCTGGTGTCAGCAAATGTGTTCTCACTATCACCCAGCTTTATTAAGAACGCTACTCCAAAGATCTCATTTATTACTGTTATTTGGAATATTTCAGAGATCAGTTTGTGCTTGTCCATGGAGGGCAGTTTCTAATCGCGTCCTGGCACCGGGGTGGACGGGGATGGTGCTCCCCTGCGCCAGCTCCGGTGCTTGCCCCGCCCCGTGGTGATCCGGTTCACCTCACCAACTCAGCAGAAAACTGCTGTTCTTTCTTTCTACTGGTTTATCAGGCAGAGTCACGTAATTCCAGCACGAGCTGCCTGCCGAGAAAGGCTCTCCATGAGGTGACGGTTTGCTGAGGATTAACGAGTATCGCCTTGTTGTTTCTGCAGGAGGCTGCAGGTGTGGAAAAGGAGGACACAAGCTCACGGCCAACAGGCCACAAACAGGGACTGAGAGGAAAAAAAGTCCTGGTCACGTCTCTGGTGCTGAGGTCTGAGGGGAGCAGGCCGGGGAGGGCTGCCCCGCTCGCCCCGGCAACAGCCGCTGTCCTCCACTCTGGAGACAAGGCAGCAGCGGGACGGAGCACTGGGCTAAGCGGGGCTGACCCCGGGGCCTCTGCCGCAGCTGTGCGCACGGCCAGGTACCGGTTAAACGCGTCCCGTCGATGGCGGCACAGCCAGCGCCGTGTGGAAGGTTTGGTCTGAAACCACAAAGGAAGGACACATCCCACAGCGCTCTGGACAGGAGAAATGAACCTGCTGCAAAGCCGGTCAGAAAATCGTCCTGTTTCTTTGCGAGGACAGCTCCAAGTTGTGCCCGCCCCGGCTGTCTCCAGGCTCAGCTCGAGAAGGCGTCTGGCGAGTTTTCACCAGCGCTCCCGTTCGAGTCCCGTTCTCGCTCTACACGGAAACGGGCCGGGGTCACGACCGCGGCCCTGCAGGCCCCGCACTCGGTGCCGCCCAAACGCGGAGCGACCCCCGCGGCCACCGGCGGCGCCTCCTCCTGTGCCGCGGACACACGCGCCCCGGCCCCGCTCGGTGACTCGCTCCGCGGCGCGAGCCGGTCGCGCGGTGACGGGGGGGCCGGAAGCGGGGCCGGGAACAGCCGCGCCCCACGCGCGCACGCGCACGCTCCGCCCTCAAGCGTCACTTCCGGAGGCGGTGCTTCCGGGTCGCTGCGCGGCCCAGCGCTCCCCGGTCCGCGGCGTCCTCCGGCCCCGGAAGCGGCTGCCCCGGCCCAGCCGGCGGCGGCGGAGGCGGCGCACGGCCCGGCCCCGCGGAGCGGCGGCGAAGCCTGTAAGTGCGGAGAGGCGAGGGGCCCCGGCCCCAGCGCCGCGGCGGGTGTCGCAGAGGGGCGGTGCGGGGCCCGGCTGCGGGACTCCTGCTCGGTACCGGCCGGCAGCGGCTCCGGCGGCCCTGCCGGGGCGTCCCCGAGGCAGGGGTGCTCCGAGCTGTACCCTCTCCTTTATTTCTTCAAATAAAAGCCCGCGGTAAATCCGCGGGATGCGGGAACGTGTCGTAGCGGCGCGTGAGCCGTGGCGGTGTGGAAGAGATGCTCCCGAGGGTAGCGGGTCCCCGGGGTCCCGCTGCGGCTGCGGACGGGGGTGGCGGGTGCGCGGAGCGGGGCGGGAGGAGCGTCCCTGCGCCCGGAGAGCGGAGCCCGAGCAGCTGGGGGGCAGACTGGGGGGAAGACAGGTAAGTGGAGCGGGTGGCTGAAACCTTGGAGCGGCCGCGGGGCGAAGCGCTCAGGTCGGGAGATCGGGGACCCTCCGGGGCCGCGATGGAAATGCCCGGCCCGTGGTCGGGGGCTGGAGGCCCGCACTGCGACCAGCTGCTGCCACATCATCCCAACTACCGCTTGTGTGCATCATAACTGCGTCTCTGGGCCGCCTCTGCAGCCTGCGGGTCGCTGCTCCGGCTGCCCGGGTGTCTGCAGGGTGAGCGCGTTTTGCGCGGTCTCACTTCAGTGTGTTGGGGGGTTGGGTTCTCGTTCTTTCTCTTGTGCGGCCACTGCCGATTGGCACCGGCAGTCTCGCTGCAGAAGTGTCAGCGAGGGAGCAAGAGATGGTTTCTGGGGGATATAACAATGAACATTGATTTCAGCATTAGTTTAGTGATCATCTAAACGAGAACTGTTAGAGCCGAGCTTGGATTTTCTCGGTATGTTCTACACCATTTGAGGTTTCAGGGAATTATCAGGTGGATGCAAGGTTGGGAATTCAACTCAATTATTTTTTCAAATTCAGAGCGAATCTCCTCATGGACACTTTTTTGGGTTAGATTAAAATAAAAAAGAGATCATTGTCTACATACAGGCTTGTGCAGAAATAACTGAAGTAGCGAATTAGAAGCAATTTAGTACATTTCTTTCTCAGGTTTCAGGTGTTTCTTACTACAGCCTTTCATCATCTCTTTGTTGGTTTAACTGTTTCACTCAGCTGCAGCAAATAACAAGTGTGACCAACAGCTGAGTTCTTACCTCCCTTTCCCTTTTGATCAGCAAAGGCTTGGCAGGTGAAGTGTCTTGGCAGAGTGAAGGAGCTGTGTGTCATGCATTCTGTAGCACAAATTTTCCCAACCTTCCGAAGTTGTGAGTGTGAGAAGTAGACACTTGTGTTGAGAGGTCTGTTACACCAAAAAATGGGGCAGAAAATAATCGGACCGTGAGTCACACAGCCCCATGTTCTTCTAACAAAGGCCTCAGGGCGTGTTTTAATATTAATCGTGTGTGTGTGCCTGTGGAGAAGCTTTATTGAGCTGTGATACCCAGATATTCAATGCTTATAAGCTCAGTTTCTTGTCCAAGACAGCACAGAAGTGATGTCTACCTTGTTTCTTTATTGCTCAAGAAGTATTGATCTAAACTGGTTATTCTGAAAGCAGACCAAAGTTTCTTGAATATGTTTTATTTGCTTTTGAAGGAAATGGATGAAAAAATTGTCAAGTCAAAAATGAAATGCCAGAGGAAAGAGGGATTCCGTTGTTGTGGGAAATGAGTCTGTGCAGTTACATTTGATGTAGAGTCTCAAAGGGGCTTGAACTCTTGAGAGTTTCTTGAGTGGACTTTATCCATGTAAGTATTTCTGAAGGCAGAAGCAGCTGGCATCCTATTGCATTATTGAAAAACCTGAGATTATGATAATCCTTTTTATGCAATCAAAATACGTTTGTGCAAGCAGAAGTGGAATGACAACTACCTGCAGCTGACCAGTACAGGGCTGCTGGGTTTGGTGTGTGCTTCTGTCCAACAGCAAGTGCTGGGTGAACCCATCCACCCGGCAGTGTCGATGACCAGCAAGCCTGGCTGTGAGATTCTGCAGTGCTGTGCAGAGGCTGTTCCAAAGAGCCTGTAATCCAGCTGTAGCTACAGCAAGTCTCCAAGCCGTGTCCTGACTCCACCCAGAGCCAGCTCTTAATGCTGTGGACCATCACGTGCCACAAACACCTTTCAGGAGAGTTTGGCTTCAGCACATCTGGGTGGGCTTGGGGTGAAAGACAGGCGACTGCTGACAGTGCTGTACTTCCGTGCTCGTTGCTGCTTGGGGTGTAGATGTGGCTCGTGAGCCTTCCTCAGGACAACTCCAACCCGCCACGTGTCCCTCAATATTATACAGGCAAGAAAATGTAAAATATTGGAGCTGTCTGGTTTGGGTTTTTCAGAGACTGAGATTTTGTATAGGTGTTTGTAAAATGTATGGAGGGGTTTTTAGGCTCCTCAATACCCCAAGGAGAAGAGCCAAAATAGACATTCTAGTCTAGTATTTGATCAGTCCAAGCCTATGCTCTTGTCCTCCTCTTAGCAAGTAGGTCTTTGTTCATTTTATGAATGGTAAAGCTTAGCAAGTTCTCTTTAAAGCATTTTAGGCATATGTGTTAAAAATTGTGATTCCACGTAGGAGAAAGAGCAGTGCCATTGTTGAAAGAGCTCCTTGAAGCTGTCTGTGCAAGCAGAAGTACAGGCAGCTTCACCCGCCCCCGGACAGCAACTGCTCTGCCCCATTACCAGGAAAGTGTTCATTGGGAACACACAGAAATTATTACGAGTCATTTAAAAGGTAATTTGGTTTGGTTTTGTTACTTTGAAACCAGAAGTTAAACCTTAAAAATTAACTTGTGTACTCATTTTTTTTCTGGATAGTAAAGTCTCATGAACGCGTGCTGTGAGATGAGGTGGTAGGGGTTCTGGTGTGCTGGGTCACACCAGTATGGCACTGCAGATGGGATGTGTGTGTTAGGGAGGGCCTGCTAGCCAGTAGGAAAAAACAAGCATTGTCACAGACATTAAAAATTAAGCAAAGTGTTTGCACATATTTAGATTAGGCAAAAAGCAGGCAAGATGCCGCTTTTCCAAACCGCTTCCATCCAGCCCGTTCAGTACAATATCAGAATGAAAAATGACAACACTTTGTCATCTGTTCAAATTGATATTGCACTCTCTGCAGTGACAGCTGAAAAGGCCCACAGGTGCCATATAAAGAGGTGACCATGTTGTCATATTTCATTTAGGCATCCCTCTGCAAAGCCATAATTACCTAATTAGGTTGTTAATTAGGAGATTAGCATTTCACTATATTGATAGAATGCTCTTTGCAGGCACGAGCCTAGATACAGATTTGTCTGACCTAATTTGTAATCTCTGCATTTTTAATACTTATTTATTTGCTTAAAATCTCGATGCAAGATAGCTCAGGTTAGCTGAGGATCAACTTGTTCACAACGAAATGAAGATTTGACAAGATCAGGAAACAAACAGAGGAGAGGATGCAGTTTCCATACACACTCCAATGTTCTCGCCCTCTTTCCCTGCAGCTCAATAATTAAAATATTGGAGCTGGTGTAATTTGCATCCTGATTAGTATGACAACAAACATACAGCCAAATTCCAAGCAGTTCATAAATACAGAAATGCGTAGCTAATGCCAGACTGACTTACAGGTTTGATAACTAACAAATAATTTGTTGGAAGTTGTGTGTAATGTAGTGTCTTCTCGTCATAACTTTCAAATTCCAGTTTCACTTGTGAAGGAGCGCATCGTTAAATGATTATTTCCTCTCTAATGATAGGACCCAAAGCATGAGTGACAGCTTCTCTAGATAAGTATTCATTCTTAAATGCACTTGAGCTTTTGTTGAAACATAAACTTGAATTTTCATATATTGCAGTTCCATTTCCTTTATCCTGCATGCACAGGAGTCTCTCTGGCATTCAAGGGCTTTGATTATTTGTGCTGCTGCAAATGGAGATAACCAGGCAGAAGTTAACTGTGAAATTATTTCATATAACCTGAATCATAAATTTTGAAGTATGCTCTCACAGTCCCATTCCAGCTTATATAACATGGGGAGAAAAACAAAATCAAGGGGTTTTTATTCTAATCTGCCCATTTTTCCCCGTTAGTTTTTAAGATCACTTTAAAGAACTCCAGTGAGAGAGGTGTGTAAGTCCAGTGCCTGTGGAAGCCCTTGAGTGATAAGATGACCTGTAATGTTATATAATTCTTCCAGCCTGCTGTATTTTGAGATCCTTAGGAATTGGTTTAGGTCTGGGTTGTACCTTCCAGAAGTTACATCTTTGTTTGAAGTGTTTTTCTTTACCTTGAGTGGGCCTTTAATTGTGTATTACCTCCTCCAGGAGGACAGTCAATTTAAGCATATTTTCTTCTAACCCCCCCCAGATCTACAGCTTTGCAGAGTATGAGAGGAAGTTGTTTTCCTGCTTCTCACTTTTTATAATTTAGAGAACAAAACAACCTTGCAGGAATTGGCTCAAGAGGTTTATGGAGAATTTACAGCTGCTTTTAGCCATTTTAAATGAATGACTCTTAAAATTATTCCATTAAAACTGGTAGAATTTCAAAGTTGTAGCTCTTCCCTATAGCAGAACTTCTTTAGTTGCTCTACAGATTTCACTGGTTTTGATCAGTTCCCGACCTGATCTCTGCAAACTCCTGAGTGGGGCGGGCGAGCGCGCAGGAACGGGTCTGTAGTCATCGGGTTCCTTTGCGGAGCGCAGTCCCTGGTCCCACCAGTAAACGTTTAAGGAGCCAGAGCGTGAGACAAGGAAGCGGCACAGGGGCCTGGGGGCCAGGGGCAGGAGCCTCGGGGTGCTGCCCCACAGCTGGTCTCGCTGTCGCTGCCGGTGCCTGGCGGTGTGCTGAGCCAGCTCTCGGAGCGCGGTGCTGGGGACAGACCTTGTCACACTCAACCGTCTGTATTTAAACCAGAAATGGCAATCCAGCGTGGCCCTGGTTTCCTGAAAGTCAGGTAACCTGCGCTCGGTGGTTTTCGTGCTCAAGGTCAAACGTTTTCCTCTGAAAACAGCAGTCGGAGCAGGCTGGCACATGGTGGAGTCCCACCCGTCAGTGTGGTCCAGCAAGACAGCGCTGCGGCTGCCTGCTGTGGTCTGCACTGGTACGTGGTGGGTCGATAGGATGGATGGGAAGAGTGGCGGTTGTGAGGTCTGTGTTTAGCTTGTCCTTTCCCCTTATCTCACACTTGTTTTGATATCTCATTCGTACTTGGTGTAGTATAACATGAACATAAATCAGACTGATTTTTGGGGTATCTATGGGGGGTTTGATGGCAAAAGAGGAAAGTGAATAAATCTTGCTTTTATTTAAATAAATACTGTGTATCAGCAGGCAGCGGGGTCACAAGAACACATCTGGGAAGTTGCCTCCCCAGATTCAGATGTTCATCTGTCTGTTTAAGGTATAGCCTGTGTAACTACATAGCCTTTTTTCAAGACCTTTGTGTCACCTACTGGGAGCTGAATAATTTGTTAGAAGGTTCCGCGTTACTTATCGTATGCCGCGTTATGAATGAGGTTGATCTGCATAACAGCCTCGCTTCACTTGCTGTGAAAGTCTAGAGATGCCATAAATATAGCAGTGGGTTACTGGAAGAGGAATACTTCTGATAAAAATAGTAGACTGAGATCCAGCTGTCTGATTTTGCTACGAAGCTCCTGCGAAACGTGGGAAGTCGTTCAGCCCCTTCATGGTGCAGTTGTGCATCTCTGAGGATGTTCGTGGCCCGCGCAAGACTGATGGTGGCTGTGCCCCCACCGTCCAGGGGCACCCGGGCAGCACAGGGAGGAGGCCGAGGAGAGGGGCAGAGGGCATTGGCACCCCGGGTGCTGATCAGCTGATAGGCAGAAAGCGAGGCAGATGGACAGCACAGATCAAGAAGAAGATGAAGGGCTGATTCAGCTCTGTCCACCTATGTGATGAATCATGGAAGGTGTTTGCCTCCAAGTAGTATATCATCGTAACACTAACCTGTATGTCACGGCGTACATAAATACGGGCAGGGCTGCATGGGTTTCACATTGCTCTTCATTTTCAGCGTTCTCGTAGAGTATGCTTGACAGCTGTCTGCAAGGTACTTTATTTAATAGTAGAATAATTATATAGTGCTGGTATTAAAAGAACATTTGTTGATGACTGAAGAATGTACAAGTTGCCCAAAGTCCCCGAATTCCATTAAATTCAGCCACTCTGCGTGGCTGCGGTGATCGCGCGCGGGTACGAGGAATGCAGCAGCGTTGCGCTGGCAAATCTCAGTCCAACCAGAAGCTGATCTTGTATCCGTAATTTTGCTGGCACTGGTGACATAGAGCCTTCAAGGGATTTGTGTGAAGGCTTGCAAAACTGAACTTCGCTTCTCTGAATTCTTTTACTTCACTGGAGGTCGTTGTTGCTCAGACCAGGGCTGCACCATCTGATTGTGTTTTGCCTTTATCAGATGGGGGAACCAGTCAGGGTTTTGTAGATAATCACTGCTAAAATATGACATGAACAATTCCATTTTTGGGTCTGAACTTTTTTTCTGATTTTTTTGGGTTTCTTTTATTGAGGAGTGTTAACTTCATAGAATTTCCCGTTGACATTAATTTATTGAGAACTCAGTTCTGATGTGTCCTTCTGAAAATTCTGAAGAGAAGGAAGGAAAACTGTGTTTGTATTAAACTTTAGAGTTTGAAATGGAATTTCTGGCAATTTTTCACTGTTCATGTTCATGGGAAAAGTGATTGCATATGTAAAACTGTAAAGAAGCCTGGCTAATTGAGCACACGGGCTGTTAATAGCGTGAAGTCGGGGTGCAGAGTATAAAGGTAAAATTCTCGCATCTGCTGTTACATGTTGTTAACTCCCTTAGCAGACATTAAATCATTTCAAGTACAATAATAGTGTGGGAGGTAAATTAACTAACCATTAACAATCTTATAAATACACAATTAACATGCCAACATTTATATGACACATTGATGGGGCAGCAGTAATTTTTGATTGGGAGTTTGCAGACCTTTTAGAAGCCTGAGGCAGTTGCTTATTTAAACAAGTTCTCGGTGCTTGCAGGTAAGCATGGCCTTTTCTAATAAGCAGTGTGTAAATAATTCAGTTTAAAGAACGTTCTCAGGGCACTTTTTAAAATACCCACACGCTGTGTGCTTGGTTGTCTCTGCGTTCATGAAGTCTCCCAGTACTGGCCAGGCTGCTACAGCTTAAAGGCCTTTAACACATGAATTACGGCCAGGAGACGCTTGCCTTATGGTAGGATATTTGCCTTCTGGCCTCTCCCGTTGAGGACAGTGAGGAATCCTTCGGGGAGAGCAGACCTACTTTCTCTAATGGAAATAGTCAGAAAATAAAAAATAGAACTTGGAGCCCCAGCATAGCTGTGGTTGGCAGAGACCTCTGGAGATGGAGGCCAACCTCCCCGCTCCAAGCAGGGCCAGCTAAAGCGGCGCTGTGTCCAAGTGGGCTTTGGATCTCTCCAAGGATACTGATGGGGCATATTTAGCTAATAGCATCATTTATTAAAAGGTATAGTAGGAGCAGTGTATTAATAAAAAGCAGCATGTCAGGTTTATTTCTCTACTGTTCTTTCACTGGATTCCTTCTTGCTGCTGGATCTATTGTTTAGTGTAATATTTTTGATTTTTCTCTATTTTTTTTTTTTTTTTTTTGGTAAAGCAGAAAGGGCATAGTGTCTCGGAGAAAAAAAAAAAGGCACTGTTTATAGCTAGGGGAGCCAAAAAAGCCTAAACTTACCAGGGCTGTAAATCTCTATTTTTTGAATGTTCCAATTAGGAGATGCTGTTGCTTGGTGCGGGAGGGAGGACACTGGTAGGGGTGGTGGGTTTGCAATTCACAATGCACTTTGGAAATTTGCTTCTGTCATGATTGGATGAGTGTCCAAATAAAGTATTACTTTTGCTTCAGGACTATTTAAATGCAGAAGCTGCTTCGTGGGGCTCATATGTTGATGTACCTTTCTCCTTGGAAGCACGCTGGGAAGTGATGATATGTGTTTGCTGGTCCTGGACCAAGTCTGACAGCTTCTTTCACTTTCTTTTGAAACCTGCCAGGAAAAGGCCAGCTGCCTTCACCAGATTTTCATGGGATATGGCTTTGTGTATTTCAAATTGTTTCTTTTCCTTTGATGTTTTCCTATTGCTGACAGAAGTTTTGTAAACAGCAAAAATAGGGTGGGGTTTTTTTGTTGTTGTTTCTATGTTCAAAATACTAAATAAACACATTCAGTTTTATAGCTGGTATTAAAATGTTTGGGTCTTTCTCACGTGCAAATGACTAGAAAAGCAGTGGGGATTTTGAACATCTGGAATTCACATCTAGTTTTGTATCTCTCTGAGCTCAGACTTAGAATCCCCCCATCTCTTCCTTGGACTGAGGTCTCGCCGTCGCCCTGAGCCGGCCGAGAGCACGTGAGCTCTGTCTCTGGATATTCCTGCTGGTGCTGGTGCTCCTGCAGCTGCTCATGGTCAGACTGATCAGCCTGGAAATTAGTCTTTTTTTCAGGTTATTTTCAGCAGGTCATTTTTTTGATCAAACCTCCCCCTAATGCCAGACCTTGGGAGGTGGTGGGAATATCTGAGCAGGGCCAGTCAGGAGCAGGGATTTGCCCCTTTGAGAGGCAGCCCAGACTTGAATTAGATTAACATAACTGTAAATCCATAGCTACAGTAAAATAGGGTGACAGTTTGAATATGGTTTGGGATTTGTGGTTTGGCTGTTGGGTTTGGGGTTGGGGTTTTTTTTCGTCTCTTCTTTTTTGCCCTCTACTTTGTTTTGTGAGTACTCTGAATGAAGTATTTTAGGTAAGTGGCAGTTACTGTTGTGAAAGTGCTTAAGAGTAAGGTGTGTTACACGATCGTAGAGCTTTTTGTGTTCTAAAACAGTGGCCTGTTATGAAGTGCTGGGCAGCAGCAGATGTGCAATATTCTGCCCAGAGCTACTAATCTCTTCATGTTTCAAGTTTTTCCTGAAAATGCAAAACCTGAAGAGTGTCTCTGATAAAGTAATCAAAGAGTTGGTATGTAGAGACAGAAGAAGAACAGTAGCACACTATTGTGATGGGTGAAAAGAAATTCAATCCCCTATCTGGTTTTGTGAATGAATTAATTTGAATGGAAAGAGGTTTCCTTTGTGTATTTTTCTCTCCGTCCTATGTGTAGTACGTAGAATATTTTGCGTTGCAGAACCATTTGTTGTAGAGTAATGAGACCTGTCTATAGGTGTCTGGTCTGTTCTCTTGGGATTTAGCTTCCATGCTGTCCTCCAAAACCACTGTTCTTGAAGTGGATCTCAGCAAGCAGTGTAATTTTAAGCTGGAGCGGCGTTAAAATAATCCACTGTACAAACTGGAGTCAGTTAGGTCCTGTGCATCCAAAATACAAACCTTGAATCAGAGTTTTGGTCGGTTGTATTTTATTTTTCTCTAAAGCACTTTGTATGTTCTATTTCTAGGTATGTGTGTCTGTGAAGCGAGATGGAGAGAAGATAGTATAGTGAAGTGGTGACTTGTGGACAGAATGGCTTTCCTGGACAACCCAACAATTATACTTGCTCATATTCGTCAGTCACACGTGACCAGTGATGACACAGGGATGTGTGAAATGGTCCTGATAGATCACGATGTCGACCTGGAGAAGTTTAATCCCTCGTCAGCTTATGGGGACAGTGGTTCAGATACGCAGGGAAGCAATGGTGAGACTCAGGGCTATGTATATTCCCAATCAGTCGATATTACCTCAAGCTGGGACTTTGGAATCAGAAGACGATCAAACACAGGTAAGTGATATTTGCAGCCAAGATAACATTAGCCTTCTAAATTCAGCTTCTGTTAGTCTGGCTTGCACGGACAAATTGGAGCATGACTAGCTCAGTGTCTGTCAAACTTCTCCTATTGTAATGTCAAGACCCTTTTTATAAAAGGACATGTAATGATTCACTGACTTCAGTGTGCTGTCAGCTGAGTTTTAATTGCTGTTTTACTTATTCACGTACAGAGGAACATTGAGGTAGTCAGTTTTATATATAAAAAAAAAAGACATCAAGTGTAAATCCAAAGTACATGAACAGTCTTTGATATTGTTAATGTCTGGAGGGGTGTTAACTTCAGAACAGGATAGTTATTTTTTGAGAAAAGTCTACCTAGTGAGGCATCATCAAATCTATTATAGAAGAGAGGAGTGAAGCTTGATGTGAGCCAACAAAGCGAATGATTTGTCTGTATTTTGTCTTCTGAAGTTTCATTTCTGAGACAAACCTTGAGCTGGGATTTAAGTTACCAAATGTGAAAGTTGAAGGGTAGACACCTTTTCAAAATGTGCTCAGTGTGTCTTGACTGGAAGAACACTGTCCCCTTTGTTGGCTCGTAGGAGGGACATTCAGACTCTGTGTATACCCAGCACCGTGAACAAAAGTTCTGCAATATAAAATACATATGAAAAGGTTGGTGTGGGGTGGCACCAGTGCTGATCTCTCTTTTCCTGGGTTACTGTACATACATATTTTCAAATAATTTCTGAAGGTATTACAACACCACCTAGAGCTCAGAGAAGACATCTGTGCCCTACCTAACAAGTCAAATGTTGTGTGGTATTGAATGTTTTGAAATATCTTTTACAGATAAGTTGTCAAAAGCTAGAGAAAAGACAGGGCACGGGTGCTTGTAATGGAGTGAGCTTTGGAAATAAGCTGAATATACAGCTGCAGAGGGCTGTGAGCTGTGGTGACAAGTCCAGTGTGCCAGGCTGCCCGGCACTGTCCTTGAGGTCTTGTTTTGTTCAGCTGATGGTATAGCTGATGAGGAAGGAGAGGCAAAGGTTAAAGCTTTATAGAATTGCTCCAAAAAATAATTCTGGAGGATTATTTCACCACGTGAGTAGACTGATAGAATAATCTCCATTTAAATTATGTATTGAAAGCATTGCAGTTTCCAGGTGGTGGCATGTTCTAAAATGCTGGTTAGGACACTCTGGTCCACTGGGGAGGCAGGTTTTTTTGCCTCTCTCCATCTGACATGTCTTTTATGTTCCATTGTGTGTGCTGGTACCACCAGGAACCTCGTGCAATTATCAAGGCAATCAGGCTGTCATTTGAAACAGAGCAGGGTAGAAAAAAGCCTACAAAGACTAAGTTCATCAGTACTCAACCCTTTTCAAAAATACAGGAAGAGCAATAAATTAAATAGAAAGTTCACTATTTTTAATGTCAATGCTTTTTACATTACACAAGTACTTAGGTTCTTGATGGAAGCAAACACATATATAGAACAAAGAGTTCATGTATCTCATTAGTACAAAAACTCACTAACTGTGAAATCTGCATTTTTTGCTGCTAAAATAGGTAAATGTGAGGACATTTCCAATTTTGTTTAATCCATAATTACCAGAGTAGATTTAGCAAAAGCAGGAACATTTGATCTTTGAAAAAGACATCATGTTTTTTAGGCATGGAAAGTGAGTATAGGGTAATTTTATATATCAGTAGGTAACAGTGGCAGACTTTTTTCACATGCAACCTCTTCTTGGCTTTATACCCTGCTAAATAAAATTACTTCTGCTTATACTGTCTTTAACCATTGTTTTTGCATTGAATGTAATTTTTGGTTACCTTTTGCAATGCTGTTTTTTTGTAAAGCACCTTACCAGGATATTATTTCTGCAATTTATGCAAAAGATCCTGTGTGTTAGTGTAGAAGACTCCCGTATCTCTGTAGAGGCTACAGAGGTGTTGGTTTTTAGGTAGTTCTCATGTGGCTGTGCAAATTTGGAGATTGATTTTATGTGCATTCTCATATCAAAGTTATCCCCTTCATCTTGGAAGGGATGTGCGGCGGCCGAGAGGCGTTGGGGTGTTGGGAGAAGGCAGGGGTGCTCTGCCCCCGAATTCTCTGCAGGAGCTGCATGGGCTGTAGCTGCTCTTTGGCTCCGCGCTCCATCTCCTCACTGCTGCCTTTTTGCCGTGTCCGGGGGGGTAACGAAAAGAAGAGTGGACACAGGTCCGTGCAAGGTGTTGGGTGTAGGGGAAAGCAGCAAATTCTCCCAGTCTGTGACTAGAAACAAAGGCTCATCTAGTTGCTAATAGTTACTGGAACAAGAACTACATTTGGTCAGTGACATTTTTCACACGGAAAGCTTTCAAACTAGCATGCTTCCTGTGAGAATGAACCTTAAATAATTCAGTCTTCTAATAGGTACTGATAATTCCATCTAATTTGGAGTTGCTGTAATACAATCCTGCAGTAAATGATCATCGCGATCAGCTGCAGATAGAAGAACAGGATGGGGTTAGTGAAGATGGAGACTGCACTGTAGGGAGTTTGTTTTGACAAAGCATGAAAATATCAAGTAGCATAAGGATGCAGTGTTCTTATTTTGTGTTTTTTTCCTTTATTGTTTACATGTGAATTTAACAGATATTTTATGATGGCCCGTTTGGGAAGAAGGGGGTTTGGAAGGTAATTTTGAACTAGTCTGGACAGTAACTGGGGAAAAAAAACCGGGTGGTTTTTGTTTTGTTGTTTGTTGGGGTTTTGTTTGATTTTGGTTTTGTTGTTTGTTTTGTTTTGGGTTTTGTTTGGGTGAGGTTTTTTGTTTGTTTGTGGGGTTTGGGTATTTGTTATTTTGTTATTGTTGGGGTTTTTTTCCCCCCGAATAAACATATATGCTACAATACTGTTTTACCTAATGCTTAAGCTTGTAAGCAGGGATATTTCTCTTATTTCATTAAGAATAAGATACATAGAGGTATTTAAGCACTAACTTCATGTTGACTTAAATGGGAGGTAAGCATGAAAATCCCTGTTGGTGTCTGTACTGTAAACTACTTGGTACAGCTGATAAACCCCGAAGTATTTTTTTATTCAGTTCCCAGGTTGAGAGTTTTTTATGGGGGCAAAATCCACAATTCAGTTCAAAGACTAAATGTGAAATAATAATAATAGGAGGGATAGAAAATATTTATTAACATTTTTACTTGGTGCAATGGCTCGGGGAGCTCAAATTGTATCTAAAAACTGTCAAAGTAGTTCAGCGTTTTAGAATCCCTTCTACAAACCCAGTTTAGTTAATGAATGATCTCAATATATCAAAACTGCTAATACATCCAGCAAATTGTTTCCTTCAGTGATCAGCATTATTAGTCCTACTTTCCAGTCCCATCTGCTTTCTTCTTTTGAGCTGACACTTCATAACATCAGTTCTTTCTTGTGGTACCCACTGTCTTGGGTACCTTCCACCGGGTTTAGCTTCCGCTTCCCGAGAGAGACCTTGCTGTTAACAAAAAGATAATTTAAGGTATTATTTGTTACTCTGGTCTGTAAGTTCTTTAGTATTGTAACCATTTGAGGCTTTTTCAAACTGTATTTTGAAGATGGAGTCAAAATACACGTAAAAAAATATTATATTCATTTTAAGATTTGACTAATGTTGTGAAGATACAAATCATTTATTTTACTACCTATAAACTGTTTCAGCACACTGAAGAAAAAGCCATGCTAATTTATATAGCTTTGACATTTTATAATTTTCATGATTTTTAGATAAAGGATTTTATATTTAAAACTTTAATAGTCTAGTCTGAGTTCATTTATCTTTAATTTTTGAAACGGGTAGAGTAATTCATAACAGTAATTTTATTCCTGTAATGTAATATTCACTTCAGTTCATTTGTGCATTAAAATTCCTTTAAGACCGTTATTAATGATTTATATAATGAAATGTCATATTAATCACAGAAGTTTTCACATTTTATTATTCTCTTCCATGTTAATACTATCTTTATGATCTCTATTAATGTTTTATATCCTCTAATTTCAATTATAAATCAAGAACATTTTCATGTTTTTGTTGGTATTTGCTTTTCAGGGGTGCCACCTTTAAAATTTTATGACTTTTTTTCCCTACATATGCAGTATAAAACATCTTTATTCATATAAAGGTAGTTAATTATGTCTTTGTTTATAGTAAACTTTCATTGACAAACTTATAGTTATAATATTTCTTTTCAAGCTCAGAGACTAGAACGTCTGCGGAAGGAGAGACAAAATCAAATAAAATGCAAAAATATTCAGTGGAAAGACAGAAATACTTCTTACTCAGGTAAAAAGAAAAGATCTATTTTCCTATTGTTTTTATTTCTACTTTTGATGGTTACAACATTCTTAGTGTGTAATTTTCAGTGAAGCTTTCAGAGCGTAGAGGAAATGCTAATGACTGCATTTCCCTTCCATTCCCCGGTCGTGTGTTTCCCGCTGTGTACTGCTGGGGGTGGGGGGTGCCACGGGCATCTCATTTGGTTGCAGCTCTGACTGGGACATTCCAAATTATTAGTGAAGGCAAGGGAAAGAGAAAATGTTTAAACCCTGGTCTGTCGGTCTGAACTAATTCGAGTGGCTGCTTTATTTTTTGCAGCGTAAGGTGTTCAGACAGTGTTTGTGTGCGCTGTCGTCTGGTAGCATCGCTAGCTCCTAAGGCTTCTGTTGTCTCAGTGAGCAAGAAATGGGTGTAGCAAAGCTCTTGGTGTTACTGTGAGGTGTGTGAGGAGCAGGATACGTCCCTGTTCCCGGGGCAGGAGCTTGGCAATGTCTGCGTTCAGAAGGCAGGATCATGCTCTCCGTGTAAGTTATGGCTTTTTGGCTGTTTCCAGCGGCGCTTCCTGTACCGGCCGTGATGAAGAATTTGGTAGAGTTTACTTCTACAGAATATTTTTGTGGTTACTTTTCTAGATAAGGGAAAAAATCTTAAGAATGAATGTGCATGTATATCTATGTATATGATCTATGTAAATGAAAGCATAATAAATACTGCCATAGCTGATCTGTCCTTTCCTTGGAGAAACCGCTATCACTCATTTCTCAAGAAATACGCTGTTCTTTTTTCTTTCTTTTTTTTCCTAATTATATAATTAAGTATTTCTGACTGGGTGTTCTACATGGTTTAAATTGTAATATATGAAATGAAAAATCTGTCTCAATTCTCAGATTTTGTAGCTCAAGCAAGTATCTCTTGCTGTTGTATTTGACACACATTCAGACCTTTGTATGGTCTGTCATGCCGCCTACTTTCAAAATTTGTGTATATCTTAACAAGGTCCCTGTGTAATCTCTTTTTTTTCCTCCTAAATCCTTGTATCTTCCTGGCTGTCGCTTGTGCAACCTTCTCCAGCTCTCATATCTTCTTTTAGAGGGTGAACAAAGCTGTTCACATGAGCCACACGGCTGCACTAATCTTCAGTACAGCGCTCAGCTATGTTTGATACCCTGGTAATGCATTCTAAAGTGGTTTTGCCTTTCTACTTCCGTAAGCAGAGTTGTAGGTTTTAAAGTTTAATCTACCATAACCTCCAACTCTTTGCTTAGTATTTTATAGCATTTGATCAATGATGATGCAATTCTCTTTTTCTTCCTTATCCCTAACTACATGCTGCTTGATAATTCCTTTATACTGAACTGCTCTCAGACTCTAGTGTCCTGCTGTGTCTGCGCGGGTTGTGTCGTCTTATTCACGTGGGCTCTGCCATGACATTTAGTTCCTTTTGTGTGCTGCCCTGAAGATAGACATCATCTGTCAACCAGCAGTAACGGAGGTGTCCCCCTCTGCAAGAACATCCTGGGATTGCAGGCAAATACATAAGTCTCTCTCTGCTGAAGAACAAATTTAGATAAAATTAAGTTACATAAAAACTGCAGACACTCAGTGTATCTTTTTATTAGCAGAGCTGTTTTTCCTTCTCATGCTTAAGTCACTTAGATTCTGAATGTTTCTCACTTATCTGCATGAAGAACAGCACAGTGAGAAGACAACAGGAAAAAGAAAAGCCCTAAAGAATATCCCCCGTATCTTCCTCTTCGTCAGCTGTGTGTGTGAGGCTTTGTCTGCCCCGTTCCTTGAGTTTATTGTAGGGAAACACATATGAAAGCAGTAACAGCAGAAATAGCTGTTCTCAGATGGGGGGGATTTGGCTGCCCTCTTCTGACTGCTTAACTGAGCTTTGGAGAAAGTTGAGCTGCTGACACTGTGCAAACCAAAAGTGATGGAAAGTGGTTGATTTGTCCAGTGTTAAAGACTGATGACACCACCTCCAGAGATCACTCGTCAGAGAAGCTCTATGGGCAGTTCTGCTGTCCTGTAGTTGGTTGCAATTTGAGGCACCTGGCAATAGAGTGGTTTTTGATTCTCATTTTTAATTACTGTGTACAGAAATAAAAGTAACCAGGATAAAGGAAGTGAGAGACAAGTCATTTTGTGTATGGTAATGAGGAAAAAAAAAAAAAGAAGAATATTTTCTACTCATTATCTGTTTGCTCGCTGTCATGAGACAAGCTGTTTGCTTTGCCAAGGATGAGTTTGAAAGATAAGGTGGTAGAAGAGGAAAATCTCTGTGCGTTTGGAGCTGGTTACGGGCGTAAAATACAAAGATGTTTCAGGGGTGGTTGCCTGACTGGAAGTGTAACGCAGAGGTCTGGGGGCTGTGTTCAGCTCTGCCACCAATTCCCATCACCTTTCTGCGCATCGGTTCTTTTTCAGTAAAATGGAAAGAACGCTTCAGCTTCGTGCAGGGCAGAGAGCAAATCCCGTTAACCAAACAGGGGTGTACACACAAAAGGCTGCTCCTTGTTAGAAAATAGGTGGTGTTTTTAGGTGAAAGCAAGAAATAAGGCGTTGTACTTACATCTTGCATTTCAGAGCATATCAGCTGCAAGTTAGGGGTATATTGAGGGAGTCCTTCAGGAGCCTTGCATTCAGCCCGTACGGAACAGCTCGTGTAGCTGATAAAGCCACAAAAGCTGAAAACTGCGTGGTGTTTAGACTCACCACAAAACTCACTATTAATTAAGAATTAAATATTTTGCATTTAAAGCTAGCTTCATGTAAAAATATGAGCTGGTTTGTTTTTTTTTTTCCCCCCAGTGCTTTTCATTGGAACTCTCACAACCCCAGCCTGTTAGGAATTATTCAACCAACTGTTCAATGGTAGTTTTTCAGAAATATCATCCGTCTCCTCCTAGCTTTTTACATAATCTTTGGAAGGTTTTGGGTTCCTCTTCCTAAATGAGTTGAAATTTTTGAAATTATGATGTTTTCTGGAAAACTCTGTCCAAGCCAGCCGAATACAGTCTTACAGCACATACTGTTATTTAAACTATTTAGTCATGTGAGATATTTGACTTGAGAAAAAGCCATACAAAACTCAAAGCAAAACAGGTGTCATCCCAATGAATTCAGCAGAATTCTTGGAATCCTCTTTTTGCACGTCTCAACAAAGGAAACAACAAACAAATCATCTTAACGTTTCCTTAGAGACAACACTTCATAAAAGACTTGCTTTTTCACTTGAACCAGTAAAACCATTATATTAGATTATAAGGTACAGAGTACTTTCCAAATGCCTGAGAAATACCAGTTAAGGGTAAGATTCTGGCGTAATTGTAATTGAGGTTTTTTTATTAACAACAACAACAACAAATGAAAAAAAAAGGAGATAAGCTTGTTACAAACCCCAGAATACCGAGTGGAGTTTAAGTTGCCATATTTAAAAGGATTTAATCAAGCTTTTTTGGTTAATTGCAGCCTCTCACAAAACTGTTGGGTATCTCTTAGTGCTGGTATTTAGCACTTTTGCCAACTGTCTGAGTTTTCAGGCAATCTGCTGATAAAAATAAACTGAGCTTTTGACTAGTTATCATTTGACAAGTTTTAATTTTGCATTTTAAGAAATAACCAACTCCCTGCAGATCAGGCCCCCAGTTGTTCTGCCTCAGGAGTGGCCTCATTTCCCTGGAGCAGCGACACGTAAATCTTTGAGGTGTGGGAGAATCCCGGCGTAGGAACGCAGAGCAGAGCGGAGTCGGTCTGGGGGAGCCGCTGTTGGTTCTCGGGCAGTGATTGATGGAGTCTGGGGGTACTTGGTTCCTAGAGCAGATGTGGAAAAAAACTTGTCCAGATTCAGTCACAGTTTCTTGCAGATGAGACCCATTGGTACTAATATGCTAAAACACCCCAGGCTCTGTCCTGATTTTTTAGTGTCCTTATAACAGAAGAAGCACAAATTCAAAGTATGCCTGTAAATATCGAGTTAAGCTGTTGCTGGAAATTCAGCTATGCAGTTCCTTCGTGTAAAAAGAGCTGCTCGTTGGAGGCTTTTATGAGACTTCAGAGACCACACAGAGAGATCACTAACCCTTATCACCTTTGGTTTTAGAAAGCTTTTTTTTTTCTTTTTAATTGTCTGTTTGTCTGGAATGGTGTTTTCAGGTTTAGCATTTTTTGAGAAAAGACCATATCCGGTCTAAGAAGTAAAATCTGAGGAAATGATCCTTTTTGGTCCTGTGTAGTGCCAAGCCTACTGCTGCCAGCGCAGTGACGTGACAGCCCAGTAGTGGGGTCCTGCAGCGTGACACGATGCCCTGTGTTACAGCCCGGGTTGAAAGGCGTTTGCATGGCAGATTGTAGATGTCTCAGTGGTTCTTTTGCATAGAATTTACTGTTGATTTAGAAAGAGGTGGGCAAGCAGAAAGACCAGGAATACATAATTCTTTCACTGAATCTTCATTTTTGTCTTGACTCAAGTGGATCTTGCAGTTCCATTCTCTGTCTGGGGGAAAAACAGTCTTTTCCTCAGCCTAAACATATCAATGTTCAAACTTCTTATGGTTTCATATCTTCGGGCTATGTAAGAGTTGGGGTAGATTCTGCCCCACTAAAAAGCATTTGTTGGTTTATATATTTGCTTTTGTTCTCCCTCTTAGAATGCTATCTTCCCATGGTAAGCAGTAGCCCCTGTGTGTCTCCCACTATAACTACTCTAATTTTTTTTCTGATCTACAGCAGAGGAGCTGAGCTCACTATTTGAAAAAAAGAATTTCAGAGTAAAATCTCCATGTTCTGGGAAGCAGTCAATTCTCTCCGTGCGACTCGAACAGTGTCCTCTGCAGCTGAACAACCCCTTCAATGAGTACTCCAAATTTGATGGCAAGGTGAGTGGAGTTTTTATCTCATATCCAGGAGGTCCCTGACCTGAAGATTGTAGGCCTTGGGCAGTTCTCATATGCATTTACTTGTTCAGATTTTAATTAGACTTTATAGTAGCCCATCAGCACTGTAAACTTGCTTCTCTTAGTCTTAAATACAATGGTTCTGGGTTTGGTAGAACCATTTCTCCCATTGTTATTACAGAGTTATGACCTTACCATTAGGTGGACCTTACCTTATAGTTTTCTTCTCCAGTAGGTTAGTCAGGTAAACATTTAGTTTTGCAGAGCCCTGGCACATGTCTCTACAGAGCTGATGGTGAGACCCTTTGTGTACCTGATTGGATATTTGGCATTTAAAAAATCCTCTATGCTGTGTAGCCACATCACAGTACTTGCTGAGCATTCCATGATTTACGCTGTCTTTATCCTCAAAATGCTTCAGTGAGAGTGGGAAAAACCACTGTCTTTTCTGAGGGTGGAAACCTGAAGCATGAATAGGTCAGTATCTGGGACAGAAAAGAGGACTAAACAATGTAGTTGTGCTGGTTTCTGTATCACACGGAGGAGGCTCACTGCAGACCTGGTAGGTCACGTTCATTCCTTGACTGTACTCATTTCAAGAGCTTGCATGTGATGTTACCCAGTGGGTAACTGTGGGTGACTGCCTCTCCTAGTGTGCAGTTTAGCTGCTCTGTGTTGTCAAATACTCTTCTCTGTCAAAATCTAGAAACTGAAATGTAAACATGGGTGTAATGGATCAGTGTCATATTGTTCCAAAACAATTATAAATACTGCACAGATCTATTTTATGCTGGATTTGTTTGTGGAATCTCCTGTGGGAGTATGAAGTTTGAGCTTCATTACCGTTGTGATGGAAGAATTTCATATTCTGTTAAGTATTCTTGGAGTGGAAAGTCAGATGTGTGATTCCAGTTGTGTGTCTAGGGGTGTTTAGAGTATTTGTGAAATGGTAACTTTGATACTAGGAAGTCCACGTAGCAAAAGCTGCCTGCTGCTGTTTTATATTCACTAGTTTGTAGGAATTGGTGCTAACTCCATCTTTCAAACTTTCTGGCCTCACCAATAAATGTCAACATTACTACAATGCTGACAACAATAAGATGCTTTTTTTTTTTTTTCAACTCAGAGTTTGCTATTCTTATGTGATGAAATTCCAGCATGGCAGACATTTCCTGCACAGAGGATGTAAAAAGAAAACGTTTTCTGAATCTGTTGTAATTCTTTGGTGTCCCACTCTTGTTTTAATATTTGAGCATGGTTTGGGCTGCCTCCTGGAATTTTCCTCATGTTTCCTTCCCACTTTGATAATCCAAACTAGTTTTTACTGTATTAATATGAATTATATACTGTAATGACCATCTTAATTTTCATATTTTGAAGTCTGATACATTTATCAGGTGTTTGGTCCATTTGAAGGAAATTGCACTATTAATCACAATTGACATTTGTAGGGTATGATGTGAATCAACTCAGTTGTGATCTAGAAACCAAAATAGCTTTTTAACTCAGAAATAATTGATTTGGCACTTTGTTAGAGTAAAATCTCACTATATTCATATAAACAGCATTGTTTATATTACTCTAAGTTTGTTGATCGTAGGCTTACAATACTTTCATATGTATTGTCAATTTTGAAATACCTACCTGACCATGGTAGATAAAGAATAAACATTATAGTTCAGTAGTGAGTTATTTCACTTCAGTTTTGTTGTATCTTCAGTCAGTAATGCAGAACTGAAACCATCTAGTTTTTAAAAATTATTTTTAATGAAATGCCTTAGGCCTTGTATTTATTTTTATTGATAATAGATGAACAGTATTTTTCATATAAATACAATTCTTTCAGGGAATAGCACATGACTTATTTACATAATTAACTGAGCCACATATCTCTTGGGGAAGTGGTACATAATTGGGGAGAGGCAGGGGGGAGGAGGAGGGGCTTGGGGCCTAATTAAACATGTCTTAAAAAAACCCTACTTAATTATATATTTACTCAAGGGATCACAGTGGCTCTGAAATCTTTAAGATTATAACTGGGCCTTTGGTTTACATATATACATTTGAGTTTTGTGACACAGATTTCAGCTTGTTGAGTACCACCCGTTTTGTGGTTCACTGGCAGATCGTGAGGAAAGCTCTTTACTTGCTGTATCTGAGCTCTTTGCTCGTGTGTGCGCTGATCTGAACTGTGTTCTGAATGGTCTAACACTAATTCAGCTCCCTAACTGACCTCAAATCCAGTAAAACCATTCTCTGCAGGGTTCTTCCTACCCCATCCCTCCTACATCTGATGTATTGTTTTAAGCTAATCAGTTAAAAATAAAGCATTCCATGCTGTAATATCAACCAAGCCAATTTATTAAAATGCTCACATCTTGCAGGTGTTTTCTACCAGATTTAGTATCTTTTTTTTTCATAACCACTTCTGCAGTTTTATGAAATAATAAAATTTTAAAGCACTCTTAATTTCTTCTTGTTCTGATCAGTTCATTAATTATCACAACAGTAGAGGATATGGCTTGTGAAATGCAACTTCAATGGAAGCATCCTAATCAGCTCAAGATTTGGGCTATTCTTGCCCCGCTACTGCCCAGGACAGATCTGGGGCTTTCGGGTACATGGCAAAGCTCTTAGCAAAAGGCTCACAGACAATAACTACTATCAGCTGTATGTTCAAGTTTGTCCTTAAAGTAGTTAAAGGAAAAACCTGAGCTCTGCATCTGTTTGCGTGGTTTGTAAGTCATGTGGGTTGTACATCTTGATTAATAGTTCTTGAAAACTCTAAGACTATTGTATGAAAAGAAGCCTTTAGTTATATATATATATATATATATATATTTACTTCAGTTGTCATTTGTATAGAACATTACTTGAAGGCTTAAGAGATCTGTGACCAAATTGCTTTATCTGCATGCAAATTTAATTATCATCCATTTTATGGATAAGTTCCTGTAAATTTCAGTTTACAGAATTTGAAAAACCGAATTTTGATGACCTGTTGTTCCAACTTGCTGACTTTTGATAGGGTTGTGAAAATAATACTTGACCGTAAGGCAGGTTTGGCAGTCCTAGGCAGGTTTGGCAGTCCCAGCCAGGCACCACAGACAGCAGGAGTGCTGGAGCGGCTCGTTTCAGCGACACAGCTGGGAGGTTCACAACATTCCGTTTACCTGCGCTGTACCTGCCTGCTTTCATTCATTGTTTTAAAAGCATATGTTAGCTTTTCGTTCTACAGAAACTCAGAATATTTCTTTTCAAATCACAAATGTAACTTGCAGGAGTTGCTGGGAAGCGTGGCGATGAGTTCCCCGAGATATTAATCTTAAAGGATGCTGATTTAATACAGTATTAGTGTCAGGGCTGTTTAAATGCATGACCATTCCTACTAGTAAGAAAAATGTTACCAAGATGTATTTAGTTACTGGAATAGAAGAAAGTCATGCTAGAATTCAACGTTCAGCTTTGTAGGGACCATGTACTGAATGAGTACCTCCTGCTAAGGCCTCTGCTTACAGTTCCCTGTGAAATCATCTCTGAAGCCAGTCCACATCCATTTTTCCTTCCCAGTCTCCTCTACTTTTAATCACTAAAATGTCCTGTCAATTCAACTTTTGAGAAGTCTGCACCAAATGGCTGCTCCTACATGTGATGTAAATAAAAAGAGGTCAACATGATTTTTGGCTGGACAGATGCTGACGATCCCGTTGTGTGGAGTGGTACCTCTGTATACTGTTACCAGGTTTCTCATGGCTACTTTTGGTAATGGGTTAAAAACCAACAATTTCTCTCATAGCAACTGTTTTAAAAATGTTGCTGTAGAAAGCATGGGGGAGGGGATAATTCATGAGTGCTAATTGCTTGGCTGTTAATTTTCATAAGTGTTGATAGAAGCAGTTCCTTAAATTAAACTTTGTTTAAAATGTATCAGGGGAAATATTGCACAATGTCGG
This sequence comes from Actenoides lindsayi, assembly GCA_025331215.1. Taxonomy (NCBI): domain Eukaryota; kingdom Metazoa; phylum Chordata; class Aves; order Coraciiformes; family Alcedinidae; genus Actenoides; species Actenoides lindsayi. The sequence goes on along the minus strand of WTSP01004898.1, from coordinate 8,962 downwards.
GCCTGAAGTGAAAATTAATATGAATGCTGTGGCAATTAACACGTACTGGTTAATAGCTTTTAGCAGCATTTTGGGATGATAGTCCTTAAATACATTTTTTGCATGCTGCTCTTGTTTCAGTCTTGTTTGACTGTACGTGTGGATAATCATGAACAAATGTTTTCCACAATCGCCAGTATTAAATAGCTTTACTCAAAGTAATGGATAAAGAACTTAAGAAAGAAGCAATACCTCTTTAATTAATATAGAAAATGTCTAAAATAATTAATCCAGGATTAAAATATCACTGTGAAAAAATGCTTTTTTATTTTTAAGTGTTTTGCCCCTAAGCTGAGTAGCATGATCCTCATCTGAATCCTAAATACATTTTAGGGCGTTTTCAAAGCATTTGCTTATTCTGCCAGCTTTACTGGTTTACGTATTACCTGCCCTCTGCTCAAAGAGTTGAAATAAAGGTGTGTTTGGTGCTGTCATTTATGCAGTGTAACGTATATAAAAGCACAGGGTTGGTGTTTCTGCTGGGAAGCCTCCTGCTGCGGTTGCCGTGCTGGCCCCCAGCGCGACCCGCTGCCAGTGGATGCCCCTGGACGATTGCGGGGATGCAGCACAGCTTTATGGGCTGCTGCTGGCTCAGCCCGGGTTGAAATCTGCGCTGCGGTTCTTCAGACAGCTGCAGTAAGTGCCAGAACCGTGGAGAGGTATCGCGTTTGCCTTGGGTGTCCAGCAGGTCCCTGGAAAAGCCGTCACCCGGTCAGGGGCACTTGGGAGAGGAACACTGCGGAGCGCTCTGCGCTCGTGACGTGGGGTTCCCCAGCTCACGCGCTCCTCTGCAGCATCCCGCGCTCCGCTGTGCAGCGGGTGATTCCAGTAATGCCTTTAAGATGAAGATTCTTAATGGAAAAATTTCCTCTTCACAAAATATTTTCTTTCACAATACGCGATCAACATGAGTCACGCTAATAGCTGAGTTGTACTTAATCAAAACTCCCCTGTGTTCAGAGTGCCTTCTTTACTGTGTCAGAGCTGTAGTGGGTTTGATCCCTAAGCCGTGGCGCTCGCCTGTTCCCTGCCGTTTTGGGGGGTTTGCTGGGTAGAGAGAAGCCCCACTCAGAAGTACCAGTTAAATACCGTACTGGAGGCTACAGCACACGAGTCCTTGCGTTTCCCTACGGTGATTAAAATATATTAAGCTTAACTGTTGCTTAATTTAAAATACTTCAGAACGTGTGTTGTCCTTTGGTACAGAAAAGCCGTTTACAGCGAGATGAGGAAGCACCTCGTAACGGGGGCTGAGCACTTATTTTAAGTGGCTGGAAGCGCAGACAGAAACCTGTTAAAAATTGCGGGGTGGGAGCGGTCATGTGAGGGATCCGCTGCGCGTAGGCACGGCGGGGCCGGTCTGCGCCGTGGGTCTGCGGGGCTGCCTCTGGTTCCGGTTCCGTGCGGGAGCCGCGGAGATCCT
>WTSP01004897.1:54229-76269 GCA_025331215.1 Actenoides lindsayi | reverse complement strand
ACCTCTGTAAAAAAAAACAGATACATCCCATAACTTCCCAAAGTACAAAAAAAAAAAAAAAAAAAAAAAAAAAAAAAAAGGAAAAACTGAAAAGCAAGTCCAGCATAGAACAGTTAGGAAGGGTCATAGGACTGGAGAAACTTTTGTCACCCATTAGTTTTCCCTTACAGGCCCTCTTTTAGGAACAAAGTAATTCCCACTGGTTTCACTGAATTTTTCTATGTTCTCAGAGTTATGCAGCTGCTCTCATTGTCAGTAACATGTGCATTTACTGACTCGGGAACTCTAGTCCAATTTATTGAAAGCCATGCAACATGCTTCATAAAATCATCTGATAACCCCAACAGCAATATTAGATCAGTTCATAATGCTGCAGGACTCTGAGGGATGCTTGAATTTATATTCTGTACCTTAACTGTAAGATCTCTATCCAATATTTTGTGATTATTAGAGGATTTTCATAAGGAAAAACATGATTTTGGCAAAAACACAACAAAATTTATGCTTTCGCCTTCATTCAAGGTTAGTTTTCATATAAATTTGTTTGTTACAGAAACCAAGAAAAAAAAATAGAGAAAAATTCTTCAAAATATTTTCTTCCAAGTTTCGTGTCAAAAGAAAAGATAAAAGGGAGTGGAAACAAATTATAATCGATATGTTTCATTTTGTACTGCAGAAAGGAAAATGACTCTGCTAAGAGACTATGCATAAACTTAAGCAATACCAGATGTGGTACAGAGAGAAGTATTAACTACTACTCACAGTTTGGAGTTTCTTGCAAGGCAGCTAAAACCAGGTAAATTTGATGTTATACCAGAAGAAGCCAGTTTATGAAGGAGTCAGACCTGCTAAAAACCAACTACAATGTGAGGCTCATGCAGTTTGTAAAATGTTGTGTTATGCTTTGGAATGATGATTATGAATAAGATAAATATTGACTTTTTCTTTTCTCTTAGTTTTTCTAAGTTTTGACCTAGCAAAAGTGAAGTTTAATACAATTCTATAAGGACATGGTAGTGGTTGCATAAATCACTTCACTCTTCAGCCTTGATCAGATTCAGGGTGTGCTGTTTGGTAATGCACCCATTTGTCATGCAGGATCCAGAGGGCTCAGCCTCCAAGGTCCACAAGGTACAGGAAAGCAGGGAGAAAGCACTCAAAGCAACCAGGATCCCTAAGGGATTTCTATTGCCTACAACACCCCTTTCTGGGCAGGCACTGTGGGAACCCACCTGAAGGACTCCTGCATTCCTGTGGTGCTCAAGTGATCGAGAAGCAATCAAACTAGAACACCTGAGGGGAATTCGGAGGTTGTTTTGTTTTGTGGTGGTTGTTTTTTTTTTACATTATGCTGTCTGAACTGCTGTTGTCATGTTATTGTTATAGTTTCATTTTGGAGACTTTTCACATGTGCCTGTATATTTTGATGATCCAGGAAGTGCTACTGCAGAGCAAATACTAAACTGCAACCTGTTGTGTTGCATTATTCACATGTCATGCAGTAGTCTGTTACCACAGATGAAAATCAGCTCAGAGGGTAGTTAACAGCTGCTTCAGATCTGCCTGAAACACAGGCTATCACAAAAATAGATATGGACAACTTCTCTTATGCCTAGGTATACAGAGAGATACTGGAGAGCTGTCTAAATTCTAATGTGTTTCATCCAGACAAAATAAAATATCAACAACCACCAAAAAAACTCCCCGAATCAACCCCTTCCCTTAAATGGCAGAATTCTCTGGACAAACTTTTCCCTTTCACTAGTTCTAGATTGTGTTAAGAATACTACAAAAACAGACTCCAGGGAATGATCCTTCACAGACAGGCAGACAGGCTAAATGAGGTAAGGTTTTTGCCAGATGTAATTTTTCTGATCTGTGATCTGTGCAGTATATTCTAAAAAGCCAAAAATATCCACATACTCTCAGAGGATAGGTCAGACCTAGATAGAAGGCCAAGAAAACTCCACAAGCTTCAGCTTCAGAGCTGGCCAAGATAGGGGAGCTCAAGCTATTAGAGCTCCAGCTCTCATGTTCAGTTTCTTTGAAAGTCCTGTCTGCAGCTCTCTCATCTTTTCTCCTGCCCCATCCTGTGCGAGCCAGTACAGAGTCCCTCTGTTTTAACAAATGGTGACTGAGATCAACAAAGCCTCTGGAAAATGCTGGGCATGGGAAGTGCTATGAAACTGCATGATAATGCCAAATTAGAGTAACTCAAACATGGCTGGAGAACAGATTATAAAACCTGTTGTATGACTTCCATAGGACAGCAGTCAGTGAACACTTTTGCTTCACTCCCAGGGCTTGACTCAACCTTAGTGAAGGTACGGACTTGGAGAGTTACACCCAGGGTGAACTTGGCTGTATGTGGAAAGCCTGTTAAAGATTCTTCTCATATTTCGTTTGTAATTTAAAAAATGCACCCCAGTGCATTTTAATACTGTTGCAGTAGGTCAGCAGCCCAACAAAACACATGGAATCCCACTAAATGTAATGAATTGGAGTCATCATTCCTTACATATATATTTGTGACAGGCCTGTATTTGTGTGGTCCTGCTCATAGGCAGGGAAACTGCTAAATAATTCCTGTGTATTCACATAACTCCACTGCTGCCAAAACTTGTTTACTCATTGACCACTCCCAGGGTGTTTCATAGACTGTATTTCTTTCAAAAGGTTAATTTCCTGTCTTCCATTTCACACGTATATTTGAGAAGTGATTATTTTGAATAATGTCACTAAAGTTGTTATCATCTTCCTACTTCTCCATGGTTTTATTTAAAGAAAAATTAAGATCTTTATATAGGAAATCATGTCTAAATGGTATTCAAGATATTCAGTCTGAATCCTGTGGTCCTTATTCAATCTTTATCCTGGCACAGCTTTTACTGAGGTCAATGGGCATATAGCCTGAATAAAGACTAAAAGTTGTGAGATGAGGCCCACTGGGCAAAATTACTAGAGATGGACAAATTAGTTTGGATAGGCTAGCAAAGAAACAAAATCTGTGCCCAAACCCCAGACTGAGCTGAAACCAGTCCTTTGCATTTAGTTTTGGGTGTATCTTTCGTGAATATTCATATTCATAGCTTGAGTCCCTCCTTCCTGGCCACAAGCATGTGTGAATTCCTACAGCCATCCTGTCTCCTGCTGTGGCTCCCCTGTCACTGGAGAAGGCTTCCTTCCCCCAGGAGGTCATCCAGCAGACAGGCAATTCTGGGCCGTGAAGGCAGCTCTCACTGAAGGACCTGGAGCTGGTCTTCTGCCTGAGAAAATGTTGGGGGTTTTAAAAAAAAAAATTTAAAGAGCTCCCCAAATCTCCAGCCATCTGGATTTCTGGTAATTTTTTTGATTGAAGTACATATCTGTTCACATTGCTGCTTCTGGTTTTCTTTTGCTCATCTCACTTTTTGCTCATCTCATTTGCACACACATCTCTGTCAAGCCTTCTCCAAGTCCCTCTCCAGAGCTCTGTCTGTGCCTCTGCAGCTTGTTACCTTGGGCAGAAATTTTACTTCCTTCTGGATGGGCATGAGGGAGGAAGCTCTTCCCTCCACTACCAGGGCACAGTTGAGCTGCAGTGAAGCATCTCCAGCCCTCACCAATGTTGTGTGAAGTGCCAGGAGCTTTTGTCTAGCTAAAGCAGCACATGCACACTGCTTTGTCCTTTGTGTTTGTCTTTTGTGTATTTAAGAGGATATGTCTCTGATCACACATGCTCGTCTTGACTTTGAAATGGACAGTTAAACCCTGGAACCTTTATTCACACTCATACTCACCTGTGAGCCCAGGAGCAGAGGTGAGGCTGCAATGTTCTTCTGCTGGCAGCAGGATTGCCCATGACAGCAAGATTTCTTCATAAAAATTAGAAAATGGAGATGAAATCTTACTACTCTAAGAAGTCTGGCTGTATTTTGTGACCAAAAATGTTCAGACCTGTGAGAATTTAGAACATTGGAATGCATTACAGCCTGACATTTGCATTTTTGCTAAATGTTAGAGTACCCTTTTTCTATCTGCTCTACAGGTAACAAAGAGATAACCTCAGCTAATTTTCTTGCTTCCTGGTAGAGCAAAGGGATGGCAGATAATTTATATAATTTCTAGTTGGTAGTTGGAAAACTTTGTTTAAAAGTCTGATTTTGTGGTTGAGTGACTGGAAAACATGCATTAATATTTTGAAGGAATTGGAGACCAGTACCATAAATTTGATTTTAAGATATTATGGATCTTTGGTGATAAAATTGAAAAATAAATAATAAAGCATCTCCACTAGATTATTTAAACTGCAAAGCCAAATGTACCTGCTATATATTAACACTGTCAGCCACCTAGGCATTACAGTGGATATTTAATGTGTTTCATCAAAACACTTAAAGGCACTTTTTAAAATATATGACCCACTAAATAAAAAAACATAGGACGTAATCTTCAAGGCACACTGATTAATGCAAAATTGACTTGAACAAATGCAGCTTATGGCCATAGTCCAGGAAGCTCTCTTGGTGCTAAAGAGTTTTATACAATAGTTTTCCATTTTCAAAATCACATCAATTTTTACTTACAACGTTTTGAAAACAGGTACAGCAACTTTCAATCAACTGCCCAGCAATAACTTAAAATCCCTTACTATTAAATTGTAAAAGTTTGAGCATGGGAAGAGGACAATGTTGTAGAGAGGTGATTTCCTGACTGTCATCACACCCACAGCTGTCAGATGCTTTGCAGTATTGCCTGTGCAGAGATAGAGTGTGCCAGATTATTCATGGCAAATAAATTATGGGATGAATTTGTCGTTTGTTTGTTTGTTTGTTTGTGGACCAATACTGATTCTCCAGATATCTTCTTGACAGATAGTCCCCGAGTATTTATGTGAGCAAAACTCAAAGTAACATTTGTGCATGAAATACCCACATGTCAAATGATGCTAAATGAGTATATAGGAGTAATCAATTTATAGGAGATGCCCTCTCCCTTACCTATGCAACATCACTTTGAGGATAATATCTGTAATTATTTTCTGTAATTATTTCCTATTTTAACCTTTGAATGTCTGCAGTTATTAGCAGACAACTGACTTCCAGGTATAACACAAGAAGATATAATCACCGGCTTTCTACCTATGGCAAATATTTAAGTTGTGAAGAGCTTAGCCAGCATACAAACATCAGGAAAATATAGCAAAATACTTCCTGACTAATGCCTTCAGGTAATAAGACAGTCATAATGCATGCACCCTGGGGCTAGTCCTGGGGCTTCAGCCTCAGCAGGGAATTCACCAGTACTTCTGCAGGTTGCCGTGAAAGTCAAGGTGAGGCTCAGCCAGGAGTGGTAATAGCTTCTGGTTTCCACTTGGGAAGGAAAATTAATTGAAACAGGAAACTATGACACCTGCTCTGTGCGTTGGCTGCAGCCTGACACACACCTTGTGATGATATTGGCCAACACTTTGCAGAAAGAATATTTTCCTTCTTGCACAACCAGCAAGAAGATCATTCAGTGTATGCAATACTCACAATGCTCTTTTCAGAGGCCTTGAAAATGCTAGAGGAGTTTGAAGTGAAATTTTTCTCCCCACTAAATCTCATGTTCTTCTTCTCCTTTGGAGGGAACAGGGGCCTGATGAAGCCATCCCTCTTATGCTTCTAAGAGGTCATGGCTGCCTGGTGACCTGCTAGTCGAAATTGGAGATAGGCAACACCGAGGTGTTATTTGAGGCACCTCACCCATAACTGGATCAAAAAGCATTAAAACTCTCATGAAAGTGTTCACCACATACAAAGAAAAGCAGGAAATGAAAAGAGAAGCAAAGAGAATAAAAGTTCAGACAAAATTTTCAGGGTTCCAGCATCAATATTCTTTTTATAAGACAAAAAAAAAGTTTGAGTAATTTTTTATGAAAAGAAAAGCCTGTTTTATTGACTGATGAAAGCTTTATGATAGCTCTATGATCTCGTCTATAATTTCTAAATTGTTCCTGAACTTCTCCCTCAGGAAAGTCTTTGATGGCAGCCTGAGGAAATCACAGCTTCAGAGTCTAACAACGTCATAGCTTCTGCCACCCCTCTGAAAGAGGAATTAGGGGTGCAAGCACAGCTGTGTCTTGCTCATTCAACCTACGCTGAACACACAGTGTAGGACAAGATGTGGGCAACATGGTGTTCAGCAGGACTTCTGTCAAAAAGACATGATCTTCCACTCTTGCTAAGTGGAATTGCTCCAAGGCCACTATAGTTTGGTCTTCCTGCAGTCTGTTTCCCATGCAAGGAAACAGACTTACTTTCCTCATGTTTTCCACATGAATAAAAATGGATATGCTAGAAACTGGGCAGTTTTGCAATGGGACTTAGAAATGGCTAGTTCTTTTCATGATCGAAGTAGTATAAATGCAGTTGGGGCTAATCAGAACCATTATCTTGTGAAATACAGGCTGTGGCTCTTTAAGCAATTTCAAAAATGAACCTGGCTACTTTATAACTGATGGAAGGACATCATATACCATGATGTCAGCATATACTCTGGGACTGTAGCAGCCTACAAGGTTCCCATATCTGAGGATGGAGAAAGCTTTAAAATCTAAACTTTTAAGTCTGTAATGAAAGACTTGCCCTCACTGGGTCAGGCCTTTCAAAAACCATGCAGTAAGGACATTTTCTGCTTCACAGTGATTCACAGCTGCCTCTGAGGACCACTGCAATAAACTGGAAGAATAATCTCACACATCACAGCCCAAGTAGTGGGTGGGAACCAAGGGTCATCCCATCAAAACCCCATTCTCAGCTGTGCTGCATCAGAAGAGCTGAATGCTGAGAAGATACAAAGCTCCTCTTTGTACACAACGTGTGTTTTAGATGCCTCCACTGCCATGATATACAAATGGTTCCAAAGAAACCACATGGAGGCTCCTATGTGGCTTCAGCAAAATGTGTAGGGGAGAAGAGGAGATACAGATTATATATTTTCCTGCATTTTCAAGTCTCCAGACTATGTGAAACCATTAGGATATTTTTTTGTGCACACATCGTGGGAGAATGAATACATCTTTCTTCACAATAAAAAGTTATTGCTTTTTGATGTTGGCACAGTAATAGCTAGATGTGTTTTCCAATTTATGCCAGTGCTGTAAACTATTTTTCTGGTGATTTCTGTGTTCCTCTGGGCTTTGCACTTGTGAAAAAGTGGTCATATTAAGCATATTCAGCCCATTTTTTTGTACAAGGAGGTTAATGAGTGCATGCAACATGATAACTATGGCAGAGGACCTCTGTGGGCTCTTGCCAGCTCAAACACCAGTCGATCCAGACCAAATAAAGTTGTTCTGTAGCATCTTGAACAATATGATGTACTGATTAAAAAAAGACCCACTTCCTAACAGAAAGGAGTTTAGAAGGAGTGTGAAATTTCTGGGAGCCCTTGAGGGCCCCAGAGCATGACTGGTGCCAGGGTGCTGAAGCACACTCAAGCATGAACAATGACTCAAAACCTCAGGTAATGGGGTGTTTGCCTCTGAGGCTGTAACTGCTGAGGGACACTGCTTGCCTTGTCCATCTCCACTGAGCAAGGCAGTGGTAGGCTCATGCTGCAGAAAGGGGCCAGGGCTGCCTTTCTGCCTCCCTGCAGTGCACACACAACACCACCCTCTTCACACTGCTTTTGTCTCGCCTGAGCTCAGTGAAGGGAGCATTCTTCAGGTAGTGAAAGGATAAATTTTTTCCAAGGTCTTTATTATCTTTCACCCTATAAACCTGTATCCATTTCAAGGTAGGACTATAGGCATGGATTAAAGACTCTTTCAGTGCGGCTTGATAAGCGCATGGGATGATTCTTATGCTGAAGACAGTGGTTTTGAAGCTCTCTCCAATATTGGCTTGATTTGCTGCTGAGACACCCTTATGTTCGTTATTTCAATGGGGAAAAATGAGCTGGAAGTAGCTAAACTTATATAATGTTTTTCTTTCCTTCCCCTGCCCCCATTCCTTCCAAGCCTTACATTCTTTTGTGTTGTTCAAGTTCCCCAGTGCTTTATACAAGGATTCAGGAGTCTGTTTCTCTGGAAACAATTGTTATGTCAGCTGACATTAACACAGCAAGCACTTTAACTATTTTTCCAACATATCCATCAAGTGCAATGGCCAAAACATTAATTCTCATTATGCTTCAACAAAGTTTCTCATTTTCCTCTAATTCTGTCACCAAACTGCCTCCATGCAAGACTGCTTTACAAATATATCAAGTCATTTAAGAAAAAGGACTTTGGGAAGCTTTATTTTTAGTGACTTTGTGCCTATACATGTGTGAATGTTCCAGGCCATTTATGACACAAATTTGAGCTCCTCCTGTCCTAAGTTAACAAAAAGCATGTATGCTTTAAATTGGCCAAAAAAATGTAAAAATATATATTGCTATTACTAGGTTGGATACCAGGCATAACCCTCTACGATAATCAGAAAATATACAGAAAAAAATGGAGATTAATTCAGCTGCTGAACCTAAATCAAGACTTTCTTGATTCATCAGCCAGTTACAGAAATCTCAATTCTGGATTTTTGCTTGTAGGACAAAGGAACGCATTGCTCAGGAACATTGTTCAAGCAAGTACAAAGGAAAAAAAGATGGAGTATTACTTACTCTCTATTAAACAGTTACAGATATGTATCATTTAGTACTGAAGATGGGCAAATCTAATGTTTGAGTGCTCCAATGTTGAGAGCACTGACAGTGTGGTAACTTGGTTCGTTTAAGGCCATAATGCATATTCATTAATAAATAATGAATGTCCACTATACGATATCACTGTTTCACAGTGGGCAGAGGTTAAAAAAATACCACTAATATTTCAGATATTATAATAACTATTGATAAATGTTCCCATTTTAGAACTAATGCTGTAAATGTATTAAGCAGAGTCTGTGCTTACTCTTTCAATGAAGCATGTAGTCCCATCTGACTCACCAAACTGCATTTTTACCTCCAGATATCACCCCAAAAATATGTATAAGAACTAGAGTTGAAGGAAGTAAGATGCTGGTTGTGCCCCTATAGAGAAGAATCACACCAGATTAACTCCCATGTCCTTTCTGGAAGTGCTGAAGATTTATAAAATAAATTCCCACTAACATTAGCAGAGGTTAGTATAGGTAATTGACCCTGTAAATCAAGAACAGAATAGACTCTATAATGTGTAATATTTTGAGGTATTTATCACTTTGCTGAGGCAGACAGGATTTGAGCATGTAAATCGTTATAATGATAACAGTAATTCTACATCACCATGCCTGTGCGGCAGTGAGAGTATTCCTGTGGCTACAGGGAGGGTTTTTTTTTCTCTGCAATCCCTCACATAGATCCAGCATGGCTCAGACTGAGGGCTGGGAAGCACTTTCCCGTGCTCCACAAAGACCAGCACAAATAAGACAAAGCAGTATGCCAAATTGCATCGCCTTTTTCGTTACTTCTTCAAGTGCACATCTAATTTTCTATGCCTTTTGATCTGGTCACTATTTTCTCTAGACTTCTTCCCAGCTCTGCAGGATTTTCTTTCCTAAGGAGAAGGTATATTTAGGTTATTCCCAGTTCAGTCCCATATCATGATAGAAAAACGCCATAAGCCACGGCTTCATACATATTCAGAAAATTTCAAAACATTTGAAGTGGGATAAAATAAATAATCCTGAGGCAAATGACATGTTAAAGTCTCCAATTCTGCTAATATATTCCAAAAATGCACAATGACTTTTAGAATACATTGCAACCTTCAGATAATTGTTAATGCATGTAAGTATTTTGCAGGAAAAAAGACATTTTGTGTTATCTGCAAAAAGCCCTCTTGAGTAAGAGTCCATATCTCCAGGTATTTCTTTTAAAGGGGAACAGTTTAATAAAAATAACAAAACTAGAAACCAAGAACATTAACTTTCACTTTGCCTAGCTACATGTTAGTACTCTTGCTGTAATTATAACACAGAGGTCATTCCAAAGGAATTACCAGCCTTCAAATGATATGAGACAATTATTCTCCAGGGAGCCGGACAAATTTGTAAGACAAATACAGTTGAAATTTCAGACATCAATCTCTTTTTTACCATAGCATGGGAACAAGGGAGCAGTGAAATGTAATTTTACCCTAAGGCCCAACAAATGATCGCATTAAAATGATTTAAAAAAAAGACTTTACATCTATTATATCTTAGAAGTGAATGTAGTGTTAGATTTTTCTAAGGCTTCCTGTGGATAATAGTATTTAATAGAATCTGTGAAAAACACTTTACAGATGCCCGTGTTGTTCACTAGTCTATAAGCAGGCCAGCTGGGCAGTCACTAGAGGCAGCCCCACGTTTGATGGTGAGGGCATTAGGTGCCTTGCCAGGGAGAAGCACAGTTTTGGGACACAGCTTCCACTCCTGGTGCAACCTCCTGGCTGCAGAAGCTTGGGTCAAACCCTGCTGCACCACCTCTCAGCTGCTGCTTAGCTCTTCTTGCAGTAGCTCTGTACAGGAGGGGGTTTCCCCAAGGGGCTGTGTTTCACGTGCCCCAGTGTTGCCCATACTTGAGGAAAATGAGCTGGTTTCATGTCCACCTGTGGCAAGAAGTAGTGCTTCCCCAGTCCTGACAAATGTAAGTGAAAAGTGTAAGGGAAAATTACTTCCAGTGAACTCAAAACCACTCTGGAGGGCTTTCAGTGATCACCCCCAGGTGACTGTGAACCACAAGGGCACATATTAATTGTGTGCATCACCTGAGTGTGTAGGAGAGGTAATAAAGCCCCAAGAGGTGGTAGCTGTAGACCCACTGCTTTTTATGCTTCTAACCATCGTTTTACTTTGACTTCCCATTAGCTTGGTTTGACAACACCCCTTCATGACTCAAGCCTACCCATCAGAGAAATTTGCAATTGGTAGGATCTATCCGAAAAACTGTCTCTTCCCTTGCATGGGACTTGTGTGCCCTGACACATCAGTAACAATATTTGTGTGCAGGAGGCAGCAAGCTCTGCTGTTTCTGCTTGCACAGAACCACTCAACCTGTCTTCTGCATTTACACAGTGCCAGTTGTACCAGCATTGATTTGAATGGACTGCTTATGTGAGCTGAGCAGGATTTAGCCCAGTGTCTGTGCTGTAGTCAAAGTGGTGAAGTGGAAAATGGATATTAAGGAACTGGTCTTTGGCTAAGGTTTGATTTACAGAAACCTCTAACAGTCTCATTCTTCAGATAAGTGCATTTCTCCAACTGCTATTACTCAAGCAAATAGGCTCCTTAGAAATCTTTACAGCTGACACATTGCAATGTGACCTTGCACAACTTGGCAATGCAACTCTGCATGTTTTTATTGTATTTAAACAGTACCATAAGTTTTATTCATATGTGCAAGTTAAACTTCAGCTTCAGTGTCTTTCTCGCATTGTACATGTGTTGTGTCCATGTGTGCCCATGTAGGCACAGGCTTTCTGCAGAGAAGAAAAGAGAAGGGGGGGGTGTGTATGTGGGGAGACAGTACATACATCCATTTGTTTCAAGGTTGGATTCCTGTCCTCATGACACCTATTGTCAACAGCTGCCCAAGTGATCTCATTGGGTATAGCCTCTGCAAATATTTAGGTTTGTCTGCTCACTTCCATTGATTGTACAAGAATGCTTCCTAAATGGAAGCTGGCAAATTAATGAGAAATACAAACACATCCTGGTTTAAATGAGTGCAAGTAGCTGTCTGATTATGAGGATTACTGACTGTGGAGAGGTGTGCTGAACTTCTTTGGTATATGGGGTGGGGAAAGTGGTCAAAACATCATGTTTCTTTATACCAGACCAAATCATCTCATTCTAACTCCACAACAGTTTTCTAAGGTACAGTGACTTTCCCAAGACATACAATGAATCATTAGAAAAAAATAGAAAATGTGTATGATGAGTGATAGGCATCTCAGAGTTGCCATGTGATGTCTCACCAGAAAACACTTTGTCCACCTTATTGTGGGAACACTTTGAGTGCCCCAGCAAGTTCCCAGAAGTATAAAAAAGTTATGAGTCCCTGATGCTACATATTTTCCTAAGTTAGCTTTAAACTAACACACTGTTGTATTATTAGACAGGCAAAAATGAAGGAAGTAACACAAGCCAGTAAAAAAACCCAGAAAGGCACATACTTATTTTGTACATACATTTATCTTTTATTTGACTTAAATTACTCTTACCCCATGACACAGGTGGTAAATCGTTCATCATTTGCCTCTTGTCTACATTTTATTTTAGGGCACAGGAAGCTGCCTTTCCTGAATTAGATGCTAGTACACGCAGCAGCTACAAAGGCAGGGAGCAAAGCGGTGGCCTTTCAGTTGAAAAAAGGACAAAATGAAAGCAAATGTCATTGTATGGCAATGACAACACACAAGAAGTCACCTGAGGCAGGTGTCACATAAGTTCCAGAGATGATAAAACAAAATTATGTGAAGATTCCTGTGTATCAAAACCAAAAATAAACTAAAACATCATCTCACCAGGTTCACTCACCAATGACAAATAAATCACAGGTTTTAAATAAAAGAACGGTGTCATGCTTTTTCAGTGCCCCGATTAGGATTGACAACTTCCTATAAATATGGAGGAAGTCTTTGATCCTTACTCTTTTCATCATTATCTGATTTAGGAGCATCTTAAAGTCTGTATCTATGTCTTTTGTTGCATGTAATCTTATTTCTTTATGATCATTGCACACTCAGTTTTTTTCCATCAGCTTTTACTCTGTTCATATGAAATACTTATTTACCATAAGACTGACTGGGGGACCATGGTGGGGAATTACCTAAGATATCTGGAAGCATCAGTCTGACAGTAGTCAGAGCCATGTGTGTTTTTAAGGATTCCAGAATTCAGTAGAAAGCAAAGTAGTTTAAAGGAACTGATTTTAATTCTTTTGCTGATAGAAAAAGAGGAAAAACTGTGAAGAGCCATTGAAAGACTGTTTTCACTGTAAATCAGTACAAATAGATTTGAGAACTGCTGTACTTGGATCAAAAGTGTATCTAACCCATAGTCAATTCAACAGTTTAATTTTCAAAACTTGGCTTCCACTATTGGAAGCATGAGATCAAGCCAAAATATTTCGCCAGTAAAAGGTTGGAACTCAAAGCCAGTGTTGAATTACAGAGCACAGAAGGTTTACGGAAGTGTTTAGTGAAAATTGTTTGCAAATGGGTTTAGAAAATTCTTCTGTCTCTTACTGGCTGCTTCAAGATTTGGCCCTGTCAGAAGAGCTGAAGAGCTTTCCTCCCATCTTCCTGGCAGAGATATGGAGGGCATGTGGGCAGGCAGGATGCTTACTGCCCAAACCAATGTCCTCAAATTAAGCTTGAGAGACTTTCTGGAAGGTGTGCTTTAGGCAAGGGAAGTTTTCTCCAAAGATGCTACTGGGCCCCATCCAGGCACAGCTGGATGAAATGTAAAGCCCTCTGATACACAAAATTGAGGTTGTGTGATCTAATCATCCCTTCTGGACTCAAGTATTCCACCAAAAATTGTGTATTTAGTGGTGGGGTTTTTGTTTGTTTGTTCTTTTTTGTTTTGTTTTGTTTTTCTTCTTTTCTGTTTATCAGATGCACTGTTAAGTGGAATAATTCTACAAGGAACAGGAGTAAACTATGAACAGAGGATTTTGGCCTGAGCAAAGCAGGTTTGTATTTGATTTCTCAGCTTTGTTCTTGTATCTGATATCCACTTAGAAGAATTTCATGGGGCCTGCAGGAATTGTGGTAATCCATGGGCAGTAAATTTATGCTTTCAAACAGCTTTGTTGTCTTCATACCCAGTGCAGTCATCACTTACATCAGGTGGTTTTGGCACTACCTCTCTTTTCAGGAAAGCCCTGGAAGTAGGTTGCTATTCTTAAATGTATATATAGCCCCAGTTCACTGTAGAGCAGGACAGAAATACAGATACCATGCAGGATAAGCCCCAGAGGTCATGGGGAAATATGTTTGCATCTCACTGAGATGCACTTGTTTCTGTTCCCTCACTCAGGAATACAGGTAAGTGTAAACTAATTACTTTTAGCCTGTAACAGCATCTGATGACTTGTAATTGCAGTTTTCTGGTTTTGGTGCTTTTTGTTTCCTTTTTCTTTCACATGGAATCTTTTTGAGGTTTCCTGCTCTTCTTTATACTCATTGAGCTAATGCATTTAGCTTAAATGGGGGGAGATGTACTTTCAAAACCTACTCCTCCTCTCTGATGAAAGCCTCAAGTTTGGTGCTCTATCTAACATTCGTAAGAGCACATTCACTGTGCCATGAAGATAAAGACCTTATTAACTGTGGATGAGGTACCTTCTTCCAAAATCCCTAGGAAAACTCTCAGAAGTGCTGACAGAGCTGGGATCAAGGGTTTTCTATGAGAATTTCTTAAAACAAGTCTGAGAGGTCTCTGATAGCTTTCACCTGGCTCCTTTTTGCTGTGAGAGCTATTGTATCAGGAGGTATTACTGTGTACTGCTTATTTCTCTCATTTGCATTTTTTTCTGCTAGGCCTGATTAGCTCCCACTTGTTTCTCAGTGTGGTATCCCTAGGACCCAAATTATTAGAGGAGGATCTTGCTGTACTGACAACAATGTAATAGGATTTCTAGGTTTTTTTCCTATTGAAAGACTGAATATTGCAGCTGCTGATGACAGCCATGAAAAATAACATCCTATTTTTATCCTTGGATATGTACAGGGCAATGTGCTACAAGCACTCTGCTGTATGAGTTACCAGGGTCTTATCTCATTCTTCCTCATTTTTTTCTCTGAAATTCTCCACAAGGCACCAAACCAGCAAGGATAGTATAAGTTGCAGATACTTGCACCTCCTCTCATTACTTTGAAGGACGTAAACCACAGAACATTCTGTTTCATGATCAGCTTGGTGTGCAAAACAGGTTCTGTAAATGGTATGGTTAACACTCAAGGTATCACCAAAGTATCTTGGTCTTTTCCCAGTGACCACAGTCTAAAGGAGCCTCCTAAGAACTCCAACAAGTATCTGGGGGGGTGAGACATTGTCATTTGAGCTATAGACTTCTGCTGCACTATGAGAAAATGTTGTTTAACCACTCTACCTCTACTTCTGTCATAAAAAGCTTATCCTCCTGTGACTTTGGACAGGATACAAAAATACAGCAGAGAGGGACTGTGTACTGTCAGGGTAACTGTCAGAGTAACAGCAGTGGGCTTTGAAAAGCAAATGTCATCTGGAACCACGCTGCCAAATGCATCCTGGTGATCATTGTGTGGCAGCAACGGTCTCACCACATCCCTCACTTTGCCCATTAAATACTCATCATCACTTTGGCAGCAGGGTCAGCCCCTACTCTGAGTTTTTAAGGAGAAGAAGATGCAAAGAAGTGAAAGCTAATCCCTTCCCTACCTAGCATATAGTTCCTCGCTGAAGAGGAAAAACCCAAGGCAAGAGCACCCTTCCACAAGAGTAATCAATGCTGAGCCATGCCAGACAATCTCTTAAAGCTGAAACGTTTTAGCCTAACGAAGAATAAATGAGACTGTCCCAGCAACACTCCATATGTTTAAATGAGGCTGTGCACTTCAGTACTTTCCTAAATAACAGGTCTTAAGGAGGCTGATAGTGGTAGAATGATCCACTCACTGTCCACAAGTGTGTTCTGCTAATGCAGTTTTTCTTCTCTCCTTGAGAAAAAAGCATGTCTGACATTACATTAAAGTTAGGTTTGAACTTCAGTGATGATCACATGCCTGCTGTTTTATACTAAAAAACACATTGCATGCTTACCTGCAGTACTGTTCTCTCTAACTGACTCTTTCCTAAAGGTATTTCCCGCTCTTCCATCTCCTTCCTTCGCTCTGATTAACAATCGTAGCATGATCTCATCAGGCCTCGACAAGTATTGATGGGCTGCAGTATCATGAGGCTAATAAAGTGTGTTACCCAGTATTTTCTGGTGACACATAAAAACTCCCTTATGAAAGACGCAGGAGACAGAATATAATATAAATGCCTTTCTAGTAACAGCAGAGTACCGTGGGCCCCACAGCGCCAGGCGCGAGTGCATTATTTAATGGAGCTCTGCGGGGCAGCAGCGCCCGAGTGCATGGCGGGGGGAGGCAGGGGAGGGAGTGACGGGGGCTGCGGGGCTGGGGATTCTGCTGAGCTGTGGCTGTGGTCGAGGGAACGGGGTCAGGCAGGACCCAGACCACTTTGTGGGAAAGTAAAACCCTCAGGCACCCTTCCTGTGTGCTGCCCCAGCACCTGAGCAAATCCTTCTGAAAGCTGAGCAGACCTCTGCAGCAACGTGTGTGCTGCCTCCACTTTCTTCTGCTGTTTTCTCTATGACCTCCATATAGCTCTGTCAATAAGAACTTTAGTAGAGTACAATATTAAACATTCACTGTCTAAGTCCATTCCCTTAAAAAGGATGAGTGAAAACATAGAAAAGTTATTTTGGTCAATTAACCTTCCTTTCATTTACAATTATTCCCCAAGCCTGTGTTAAACATTTAAAAATAAGGCTGAAAAGACTAAATTATTTTCCCCTCTCTGATGCATGGCAACACAAGAGTAAAGCCCAGCAACGACACATGCTATGAGGACAGCAGCAGCAGTTCAAGGCTGCAGGTAAAGCCATGGTACCAGCTCTGCAGTCCTCTGCTGACCCCTCTGGACTCTCTATTGCACCAGGGTTGGTGGATGCTGGTCCCTGCTCTGGGCAGGGGTGATGACACAGCCCCTTGAAAGACTGACGGAGCACCTGGCACCTCTGCAGGTGCCCTTTTTGCACCAGCCTACCAGGTGTGATATGTTTTGGAGTGATGTGTTTATTGAGCCCCAGGGTGAAGCTAGGTTGAGCTGCCCTCCCTGGACCCCTCCTTCAGGAGGGGCCTTGCAAGTCCCCCTTTCAGGTAACCCTAAGCCTCAACACTCCCTTAATTTGTCAGTGAACTGATTGCTGTTTTTTTTTTTTTTAAGAAGTGCAAATCCTGAAATTCCCATTGCTGAGTGGAAGGCAGAGGAGAGTCACAAGGTTAACAACTCAAGGGCTATAACAACTCTTCTAACAGAAGAAAAGAGAAAAAAAAAAAAATCCAACAAGAGGTGCAGCAAGAAAGAAAATCCCTTTTCTATCTATCAGCCTCTATGAATGCCTCACCTCCTGCACAGTCTCCAAATATAAACTTTGCTCAGCACACTCAGGGTAATCTTTTCACATCATAAAACTTATAATCCTTCTAAAGTGGTTTCCTAGGGTTTGAGGTATGATGCACTTATCAAATAACTGAAACAAATAAATCAGCTTATTTAGGCTGTGGTGGGTGTGTGTGTAGCTCTGTGTACGCAGGGAGGAAGCCAGTGCCATACTAGCATTTGTATACATTATCAACAAAGCTGTCTGTGACAAGCTGTCCTCTGCACAACTAAATATTTAGTTGCGTATCATAAGTAACTTCTTAAGTGATTAAAGCAAGAGGGTGCTCTCTGTCCATGCTGGTGCAGGGAGTTGGGGCGTTGGGGTGAGCAGCATGGCAGGCAGGGGAGGCGAGCCCTCTACACGCAGCGCAGATGCAGGAAGGGAGGATGCCCGTGGAAGCCTTTCTGCAGCTTCCCTGTAGGCACCTGGGACCCGGCGCTGCAGCTGCACTGCTCTGGGACAGCTCTGGCTCCAGCTTCGGCCAGGGCTGCGCAGCCTTGGACACACTCTGCTGTCACCCGTCTCTGCCTAGGAACTGGCTCTGAACAGAGTCCACGTGTCTTTCTTGCATATTTGTACTGAGTTCAAGTTTTCAAAAGTTTGTTGCTAGCTTTTATTGGTGTTAGCGTGAGGTTTATTTTTATCTGGGCCTGTGTTTATGGATTCCCGTGGTTGAATATTTTTTGCATGTGCAAAATTAAACTAATAACGTAATTTCATATTTAGGAATTATAGAATATATGTTTCCTGTTGAATATAAACACATTGTTAATGAACTCAAAACCTTTAGCTTGTAAAAATTAACTTTAAACTACAACAAGCCAGAAAAAAACTATCCTAAACTTGCTCCCTGCATGTTTTAAAGCATGTGTCATAAATGCTTTCTTCAGTGTTCAAGCACCATCATGAAAGAACTCACTTAAAACTGGGGTTGTTGGGACATAAATAAGTGCTTAACACAATATCTTGAATTTGATTTTTTACATGGGAAAAAAGAGAAGGAAAACAGCCTGCCTTAGGAACATGGGCCCAGTTTTTAGATAGAGGGATCCATGCTTCTCCTGCTGCCTTCCCTTCAGACTCTTGCTGCCTGGCTTTTTCTCTCTGGAAGATATTTCAGCTTTTCTTTACTCTGAGGGTGAAACTCCAGGGCAATTTGAACTATTTTCAGGAATATTGATGACTTTTATGTTTCAGCATGTGCCACGTACAGGCAAAGGGCAGAGCAGGATCAGGCTGTCACCCTGTGGAGATGAACCATGCGTGGGAAGACCGTTGGAGGGGTCTGGTGGCGGTGACACCCAGGGAGCAGGGATGGGGCACCCTTGCACCATCTGGTGCCTGGCACATCATCATGTCTCCCAACTACCCCTGGAGGGGAACCCCTTCCCATCCCAGTCTTTCCTCAGGTGCCAAGGCTGGCAAGGAAGCTCCAGTTCTGCCAGGGCCATCCTGGAAGCCCATGGTACATCTTGCAAGGGCTGATGCAGGGTTTGAGCAGCAGCTCCCATGAGGAGGGCATAAGCCCTGTCCTCCCTGTTCCTTCTAGAGGTGTTTGTTTATGCCCAGATGCTGGATGTACAAAACATTTTCAGCTACTAAAATATTGTCAAGTGTTTGCCATGGTGTCAGTGGTGTGGAGAAATGGTTAAGATATTGCTAGGAGAGCAGGCATGAGGAAGGCAGTAGCACCATCCTCTTCCTTTCTAGATTACACTGTGTTAATAAGAAAATTAAAGCTCAAATAAATGTTCACCAGAAAGTAATTTTAGTCTGTCATGGAAATAATCTACATTTATATGTTATCTAAAGTAAAGCGAGCCATACTGGCCTCCAGCAGTTCTGAAACCATTATGAATGATTGAGTAAGTAATCTTTTTTTTTTTTAAATCATTATTGACATAATGAACATATTTTCTTGAAAACATCTGGAGCTGCACAGGCATAGAAGTATTTATGAGCCTGTGCTCTTTATAGCACTGTTTTACAGGGTGCTGTCAACTGTGGAGGGGAAACAGAAAGTTTCACCTCCGATGTTCTTGTCAACGGATACAGTGCTTCAGTCAGCCCCATCTCTACAGGACTTTGTCTTAGTGGGCCACGAAATAAAACGTAAAACAAGAAATCAAGATGAAAATGGTGTGGCTGGGTTTACTACTTTCTTAACGGTTAATTCTTGACCCACTGACAAATCTGAGGTCCTGCAAACTGAAATAATACTGCTTTTGGTAACACAGAGCAGCTTAGGCTATAAGTTGTGTCCAGACCAGCTCTGGAAGCCATAAAAAATTAGAGAGCTTGGAACTTAGATACACTGTCAAAGTGATTGGAGATTTGTCAAGCAGCATTCAAAATCTTTGCATGCAGCAGCTGCGGAGAAGGATGGCACCTGCAGCCACAGCAGACGCTGCCACTGCCAAAGACACTTTCCTAAGTTTTGGGTGGGGTTTCCAGTGTCACAGTGTACGTTTCCACAGAGAAAGATGTGCTTGAATGACATTGAAACACTAGGTAAAAAATACTGCAGTGGGAATTGCTGTGTCCAACAACATGCCCACACACATGAAAATTGAATCAGTACTGGATGGGTACATTTGCAATTGGGACTTTTTGGCTAAACCCCGTCTTGGCACCAGATGGGTGCTTGGGCATTCCTGGGGCCAAACACTGACATCCTCTGGCAGACTTCAGGCTGCTCTGGACACTCCAGGGTGAAAAGTAATTGGAGAAAAAAACCTTCTTCTGTAGTAAATACTACATTATATTTTTTTGTCTGTCTCCTTAGGCAGTAAGTATATCATCGGTGGCTCTTCCATTGCCCATAAGTAAAAAAAAAAAAAAAAAGTAGAAATTACTAGCTATGAATTTGCAGAAGTGCTTGCTATAAGCAAGAAAAACCAGCAGCATATTTTAAAGAGTGCTTCTCCCTGGAATGCAAGCCCAGACAAAGACTTAGCCTGGTTTTTAAATTTAAGTCTGGTGGAGCTACATGTCATACCTTGGACATTGACAACAAATCAGCCTTTATGCAAGTGTGAAAATTAAGGCATAAATTGCTGGCTGCTTAGCTCTCAAAACAATGTCACATTACAAGAAATGTGATATTTTGAAGAGAAACAGGAAAAAATTTATCAAAGTTTCTGTTATTATTGCATTATCCTCCTGCTTGATCTACTAGCTACAGATACTTGGTGTCTGCTTAAGTGCTTTCCATTCTTCCCATAAGCAAATTCTGGTTGAAGACTATATATCATTTTACTCTTGATCACTGCTAGTCTCAGTACCTCATTACAGCAGAGCACTTTTTGAAACTGAGCTATAGCCCAGATAAATGATTGTATAAAGTTTTAAATAAACATACAACATTTATGTTATGTTGTTTCACAGGGATGATTTATGGTCATTTTCTTCTTCCAGTCCTGAGCTCTGGACATAAAAGACACTGAGCTCTCTGCTGTTTATCCAAGCTAAATCCTCTGTTTGTTCTGCATAAGCGTTCTTGATTCTTTAATATATTGCAAGCTTTAGCTTCACGTTTATTCCCTCTGGGATGGTGGAATTAGATACATTAACTGACAAAGATAAGGTATGGACATTGTAGCTTAATAGCCATTAAAATAGATACTGTGATAACAAAAATGGAGCTAGAAAAGGGAGTTGAGGTTGTGATATTTTGAAAATATGTATTTATGAGACTTAGATGAATAAATGCAAGATTTCAGAAATCTCCCTAAGGAGACCTCGAAACGATGGTGGGATTTTGTTTGGTTTTTATTTTGCAAGGATAAAACAATCAGAAATGGAAAGTTTGTAAACCAGGTTACACATTGCCTCTTGTGTCCCTAAAGACAATTTTGTTTCTTCTTACTAGTTTCTTCTTACTGAAATGACATTATGTAATCTGGATACTGATCCCCTGAAATACTGCCCTGTGCTACAGAAAAAAATTAAGAAAGTGCTGTAAGACAAAGCAAGTCTCTCTGCCTTAAGAAGAGTGAATTCTGTTTACCACATTCTTTCTTTCAGCAGTGTATTTAAATACACATATACATAAGCATCTAAACTGCATAGGTGTAGTCCATTTACTTCATACAGCTATTTGTAATCTTTGCCTTTGTTTCTCTATTAAAAAAAGCAGTTCACACTAAATATCTGTTTTCTTTTCTTTTGTGATCCTAAATAGAAAAAAATACTGAGTTAAGCCCATTAAAAGTTGCTTTGTAGATCAACTCTATTCATTCTTAAATTTTTGTATAAAAACAGTGTTAGCATTTAAAGACCTAATGCTTGACACAGAGGAAAGATTGTAAGAATTGCAGTCTTTAATGTGACATACCTTAAATCATCTCTTACCACTGTATAAAAGTTAAGCTAAGATTTTAAAGGCCCTAAATTGACTTCGATTTTTTTCCTAAATCAGGATTAACTGGTGTATAAGTAACAGACTGGACACTTTCACTGCCAAAAATTATCTAACTCAAAGTTTGAATCTGACAGTATAAACAGCAGCCCTGCCTGTACTCATACAAGCTTGTTATTTTGTGGTACACAAGTTGGTATGTTGTCCATGCTCTGTAACAGATTGCATTCCATAAAGCACGAAATGCGTTGTTATCTGAAACTTGAGTGGTAAAATAAGCAGGAAGACTTTTTTTTTTTTTTTTTTTTAGTTCCACAAGCATTTATTTTAGCTAAGATACTTTCCTTTTATAGTGGTAGGATATATCCAGGAGTAACTGTGCAGATGCTGTGAATGACTTACTCAACAAGCATGAAAGGAAGAGAAGAGAAGAGAAGAGAAGAGAAGAGAAGAGAAGAGAAGAGAAGAGAAGAGAAGAGAAGAGAAGAGA
>WTSP01004897.1:34932-54129 GCA_025331215.1 Actenoides lindsayi | reverse complement strand
AGAAGAGAAGAGAAGAGAAGAGAAGAGAAGAGAAGAGAAGAGAAGAGAAGAGAAGAGAAGAGAAGAGAAGAGAAGTCCAAAAAACCCTCAGCTCTTAGTGAAAGACTACTTGGGTGTGCATAAAAGCTATCTTTAAAAAAAACCAAAACAAAACAAAACCTGAACAACTTTCTGTAGATGCTGCTTTTAACAAAGGAATTATCTGATCAAGATTCTTTTCAATATATATAATATAAAGTAACATGTAACTTCTCTGCATATTTTATTATCAAACATTCTTTTATTATTTGGTCAACAAACCACCCCAGATTATTTGTTTCCAAGTGAAATCTGCTATTATCTTCATCATGTGTACATGTGATGACAGGAAAAGATACAAAAAAAGGCTGGGGACATAGCAGTCCATTCAGGAAAAAAAAAAATGGGAATTTGTTGCTATACAGGGTGAGGCTTATGTTCAGGTTTTGTGAGGAGCAGCCATAGTGGATTTTCCCTATGATGGTAACTGCAGCAGAACAAAGATGCTGCTTCCTCCTCTTTCTTCTCCTGCTGCCCTGTGTCCGGGCAGCCTCTGAATTATCATATTGAGCTCCAGACCTGGATGGAGAATTTGTGACCATGAGCACAATCACATCTGGCATGGGCATACTGCTCAGCAGCAGCCAATTGGTTTCACATCATTTGAGTTACTTTCACTTTTCACCCCTACCTTCAAGACTCATTTTCAACTGTATCTGTTATGTTTGTTAGGATAATAGGGATTTGCTTTTATTAGTATTTCAATACTAATAAGTCACAAAATGATTTTCCTATAAAAGTTTTCACTAAAACCCTCACAATTACTTGTTTGCTCAATAGATGGGATAGTGCAAACAATGCTTGACCTTTTCTTTTCCAAACAGCTCTAACAACTAAGCATTAACCAGCTATTCATCAAAGCATCAGTACAATGAGGAATGACCTTCATCTTACCAGAAGAGATACAAAAGTAAGCATTACTGCCCCACACCACACACAGCCTTGTTCGGGGCAGGTCCAAAAATTCAGATATTTAGCCTCTTTTTTCTGCCTTCAAGTCACTTAAATTCATCACTTAGGAATAGTAACCTAGCCTTTCTTAGAAGGCTGCAGCCTTGGACTCCCTTATTTTCCCTAGAAATTAGAGGGTTTACATAAGAACTGAAGTATTTTTGCTTTTTTTTCTAAAGTTTTTGGATGAATTAGTAATCAGGCAGAAGGATAAAAGAAGATACTGATTTATCTACTAAAAAGGAGCAAAATAAATAGCTTGTACTCATTTGCTGAAGAAGCATCCCAGCAGAAGCTAGTAACTACCCCTTTTAGGGCATTAAGATGACTGTATTCAGCACAGATAGCCAGAGTTTAATGCAGTTTGTGAACCACTTACACAGAAAAGCTTTTCCCACATTATTCTCATTTTGCTGATAGGAGGCCCAGAGCCCTGTTTAAGATCAGTCAACACCCCTATAACCACGATGGGCAGAGAAACCACAGACTTTGTGCCCAACCCTCAGCCTATGAGTGGGAGCCCCTTCATGAGTGATTCAGGAGAGATTTTGCCATGTTTCACCAAGTACTGCAACACAAGCTTTTGGTCACAACAGCAAAGAATTTCTTTTCCCTTACACAGTGTTAAAGAGATAATGCCTTCTAAGATGTCCTCTTGCTAAGCCTACCTACTCTTTCTTAGGCCATTACTAGCCACATGCATTGATGATAATAAAAGCAAATTAAATAGGAATCAGTAGCATAAAAATGATTATTCTCAAGTGAAACTTCAAGATCATTTTAATGATTTGCTGTATATATGCAATAAGAAGAAAATAAAATCCATCTGTTCTTCAAGGTGTTGCAGGATGGGACAGGTAAAACTCACTGTGGAGGCACATAAGCATGTTGCTAATGTGTGCAAGTTTTTCCACAAATAACAGTGCCCCCTCATGGAGATAAACCTACCAATTCCTTGCAGTAGTGTGGTCTGGCTTTTTGACATACTGCTCAATTTTTTAAAATTTATTTTGGGTCATTAGGCCCATTTCTTCAGTGCAATAATTGAATTACTATCAGAAAAGTCAGGAGAAATCAATAAGCTAGAGTGTTCAAAACATCATATGCATCCATATTCAGGGAACTGTAGTAAAAGCCATTGTTGCTACGCAAGTATAAAAAACATTATATAGTCCAAAGATATCCTCTACATTGCCCAAACAGTTCCTAGAGAAGCGGGTAGGCTCCATATTTTGCAAGAAATACACACTGATATTCATGAAAACATACCCACAGTATTATCTTCAAGTGCTGGTTGTAAGAACAAACTATAAAGCTCCCTTATTTATTTGGATGAGAAGTATAATTTGAACTTCATGCCTGGTATGAATGGGACTCAACCTTCACATGTGCATGTCTGATTACAAAGCAAATAATAGCCCACGGTGCCTTTCAGCCCTGATCTGGATGACCTATTGTATTACAATATTAATCTTGTTGCCAAAAATAGCCTTCTCAGGTGAACACCAAGGGTCTAGTGTCCTGGTACAAGCAATGGCTCTTAACACAAGATCAATAAAATTATTTTCTGTATCTCCAGAGGTGAAAACCAAAACAACAGAGAAAAAAAAACAAAAACAAAAACAAAACCACCAAAAAACCCCACAAAACCCTCACTTACACTAAGTTATTAAACAAATACAAAAGTATTAGACTTACTATTACCACTTAGACCTGAATTCTCCAGAAGATTTATTAGCTTGATTGCCTGCTTAACTCAAAACACAATGATTTAATTTTGCTCCCCTATTTACATTTGCATTTGTAAAACAAAATGTACAATGGTCATAATAAATCACAGTCCTATGACAACAATTGTTAGAGATTTTTTTTTTTTAAATTTTTTTCTCCCATAGTGTTGTTTAAGCTATGAGTAACTTACAGTAACTGTTGAAACAGTATTAGGCTGTGGACTGTCCTATTAGACTCCACCCACTCCAGAAAACTCACTCTAAATTTTGATGCCACATGATTTTGTCACTGCAGTTATATCTCAGTAACTGCATCAAAACCCTTTGGTCAAGCATTCAGTAACACTACACTTCTATAATCATCTGCTCTGTATGTATATAGTTAGAACAAAACTTTTTGTATTAATACATAAATTGTTTAAAATGCTGTCAAACTACTACAAGTATTTCACATGGAAAAAAAAGAGTACTGGACTACAAAGCAGTGGGTGTCACTTTTCCAGCAGCATTATTAATAGGGACTATTTTAGTCCTCAGTGATGGGCAATGACAGGCTGTAGCATTTCTTCAAGTTAAGAATAGAAAATAACTGTACTTGCAAGAATTCAATTACTCTGCATTAAAGCTGACATGGGGTTACTGTACATTTATACATCAGAAAGTCAGTAAATTATTTTTCTATAAATTAGTCTCTCAAAGCTGACTTTTTTTTTTCCTTTCTGTTCTGAATGCCAAACTCCTGACTGCTTCTCTACCACAAAGACTTCATATCTGGATAGCCGACATCTGTAAAAACATTTCTAATGAAAACACTACTAATACAACCCCCTGGAGAAACAAATGAAATGAGATCTAAGCATGCAGCCGCCTTTCTACAGTTCTGTCTTTAACAATAGTGGGGCTAGTGCTTCCTATCCAAGACTTGACACAGGTCATGATCATTTAGGCACAGTAGTAGCAAAATAAATAATTGTGTAAATATGTAATAACTAGTATAAATACTTCAGTAGCACTTAGAAGATACGATAAAGGACTTCCTTCTTCAGTTGTACATTTAGGTTTATCTCAGTGGATGTAAGGGAGAAGCATTTTAACTACAGTGATGGAGAACTATGGATTGGGTGCTTGAAAGCTCGCTGCCAGACACAACATTGCCTCTTTTCCACAACAGCAGTTTTCAAAGTGTATCAGTGTTGTAAGTGTTGGTAACTGCTAAAATATTACAGAAAGAGTGGTTATAGTGTTACCCCAAAAAACAATATACTAGGAAGATCAATAACATAACTGTGTTTAATCTGGAATCAAAGCAAAACAGTGTCATCTTGTTTTTAAAATAATGACTTTTTTTTTCATGATGCATACTACTGTTAAAGTAAATAGTAATTGAGACTTTTTTTTTTTTTTCCTGATAAACAGCCCAACAATTAACAGGGGAAAAAAAAGTCCATTTCTTTGTAATAGTTCTCAAAATCTTAGCTAATGTTCCATTTCAAGATGTGGCAAATCTTAGGTAGTAAAGATCGGCAAGAACAAGTTCCCACCACTGAAAGAATAATTTCAACATACAGAGACAGGAGGATATTCTCTGCCTGAAGATTATCAGAAAAGAACAATGTTTCTAAATGCCCTCGTTTTCAGATGGGCTAATGCTTTTCCTTTAAAAGACAGGATTGGACAAATACAGGATGTAATTGAAGTTTCCTTATGCAAAGCCAGATGCAAATTCTGGGCCTGAAACATAAGGCAGATGAAAGCTGGAATTGATTTGGCATGGAAGTGACACAGAGCAGCTCCCCCCTGCACCCCCTACCCCTTCACTAATTTTTATGGGCATTTGCGTTCACAAACTTATGAGTATTTGTTTTGATATAACTATCAGTTTTCCTAGTGAAATCTAGGTGCACTAAAATCAATACCAGGAGTTTGCTAGAACACCAGGTGGGCCTACCTGTTCCTCCTCTTTCCTTCCCATTTTCTAAAGTGTACAGAACCAGGACTGCAGCCATAAAAATGGATTTCATTACCAGCAGTCTTTTAATACAGAATAAATTAAAATACACTTGTTACCTCATGCATCTGTTGCAAATAGCCTTAATCTCTCTTCATGGCGAAAGAAATGCCAAAAAATAAGAGGTTTCTGATTTTTTTTTTTTAAACATATTTTGTCTTTTCACTGAATAGTTATAATCTTTAAAATGTTTTTGAGGCAATAAAAGGCAAATGGAACACAAAAAAAAAGGGTTTTTTTTAGAAATTTAATATTGAACTCATCTCTTATTGGTATCTACCACAATATGGATTTTTCTGGAATACTGGAAGACTTCACACTGAAGCATAGACAAGTTGTGCTAGAAAAAAATTAAACTAACATTAAGCTTAAAATGACATTCATTTTCTCATTCTAGTAAAAATAACGAACACCAAGAGTATTGACTATGTAACAAAAAAATGCTAAATAAGTTTAATCATCACAGAAATCATGCTTCTCACCTTGTAGGCAGCAATCTTTCAAATGACAAAATTGAGCTAAATAGCTTAAGTTGTTAGGCTTATAAATGTTTCCAAAAAATAAGTGATTCTACCTTTTGTTTTACTCAATAGTTCACTTACTAGAAAGAAAACTCACCCGAGTAGTAGCTTTTAAGTTGTACCATAAAAAAAACCACAAAAACAAACAAACAAACAAACAAAAAAAAACCAACAAAAAAACCCCAAAACCATTCAGCAATAAGGCAATGTTTGAAAGTTACATATGGAAGCTAATTTCCCTCAAAATCATTACACCTTTCAGTCTTGCAGGGAATGCATGTGTCCCCATTAGGTGCTCGTCTGTCCAGATTCTCTGCCTGTAACATTGGTTACAGATCTTAGCAGAAAGCAAGCAAGCAAGCCCTGAGTTGTGCATTACTATGATGGGTGCCCCTGCAGAAGTCCTGCATATGGAACTCACCCCATGACATCTCCCACATGTCACACAGTGACATTGAAAGGGGCCAATCTCTTTTCTGTAGTGCCCAGCAATAGGACAAGGAACAAAGGATATAAACTTGAGCACAGAAGGTTCCACCTCAACATGAGGAGGAAATTCTTTGCTGTGAGGGTAACAGAGTCTGGAACAGGCTGCCCAAAGAGGTTGTGGAGTCTTCTCTGGAGACTTTCAAGACCCACATGGATTTGTTCCTGTGTGGCCTGCCCTGGGTGATCCTGCTCTGTCAGGGGGGTTGGACTCAATCTCCTGCGGTCCCTTCCAGCCCTTAACATTCTATGATTTTTAAACCATGACAAACCACATCAACATGGATGCCATCTTCTACACACATCATGGAAGAATCTCAGTAAGAAATTAATAAATATTAATTTTGAAAATGAACTTGTCAATTTTATGGATTGAGGCATTAGAGACTATTACACAACCCAAAATAGTGAATAAACATTTTTGTTCAAATACATAGTCTAAAAATAAATACAAACTCATTAATATTTAAAATTTTAATTTAATAAAGTAACAAACCTGAAGAGTCATAGAATACAAGTCAAAAAAACCCCCAAAACATAAAAATCACCAGTTATGAAAATGCAGTCAAGACAATCTCTGTGATCTTTAAGTCTAAGGCACCCTCCAGCGTTTGAAAAGGAAACTACACTAAGTAGCAAGTGAGAAAGTTTTTGGAGAAGTGTGATCAAGTCTTCCTATCAAGAGAGAAGCTCCTCGATTGATTTATAATAATGATCACACAGTGCTATGACGAAGTCATGAGGTAAAAAAAAAAAATTGTTAAATTGCTTTTCATGGATTTGTACTGGATTTACATAGGTGTTCTTACTTTACTAGTGGAGAAGGGTCTCTTTAAGCACACTAATTCGAAAAATTCAGCCAAGTGTGCAAAGTATTACAAAAGTATTTCTTACAAAGTCTGACACTGATAAGTGATAATTCCTCACAAAATATGATCTCTATGTTAAAACAGCTTATTTAAAACTTTTCTAAGGAGCCTAAACAAACAACTCATTTAAAAGGATATATCCATGGTAGGGAGGAGGAAAAACAATGCATCTAGAGGCAAGTCAGATACAGTATTAAAAAAATAGAACTATAATTAATATCTTACGAAACAGATTGCATGCATACAGCCATGTCCTTAGAATTTCACTGATTTTATGTAAAAAAAAAAAGGAATTTTTGCATTGGTGTATTTGTTCATTCTAAATGTAACAAGTTCTAAGATCTTTTCAGTACTTGACATTCAAATGGAGAAACATTTCTGCCTACAAGACAGACAAGAATGCCTACTGAAAGGACGGTGTTGCAAAATAATGTTATTAGCTAGATCCACAGAAACGATTTTTAAATTGTTTTGAAATAGAATGAAGGCTGGAAACCAAAACTTTCTGAATTCTGATTATGTGCAAACTAACACTTCTTGTGGATTTCTCTTCTGGCACTTCACACCTCATGACTGCACCATGTTCATACTTCCACAATCAAAGAGAACCTTACCTACGATTTAAGTAGTAATGACAGAACATGCCATGGAATATATGTTAAGCAACTGCAAAGTGGTTAGGTCTTAAGGAAAACATCTTTACTTAGAAAAGCTCTTCTTTTATGTATGTGTGCAGAATTTAAAGTGTAAATTAGTGCTTCAAATAGGTTTCCTCATTAGGGATAGACATAACAATGCACGTACATTTCCAAATTAGGTCTTTGCACTCCTGGGCTCCCCCCTACATGTGGAAAAATGCTTGGGCAAGGAAAGGATTTTCATCCTGTACAGTCAGGCTAGTTAATAACTGATTCAGTTTCAGTTTCACAAAGCTTGAGAGTTCATCCTTTCAAAACCTTGTCTCTTTCTTATTACAGAATTTAGTTACATTACCTGCAGTAGGAGAAGCAAAAACTGATTACCTCGTGACTTAGGGAAAAAAGTGACCTTTGGTCAGTGCTACGCTTTGGTTCTTTTAGGGAAAATATCTGGTATCACTTTTCCCTAGTATAGGTGGAGGGATCATTTTAAGAATTGAAAACAAAATGACAATATTAATTCTAAAATTTTTAGTTAAAGATATTACAAAATAAACCTAGTCAGAGTGATGAGAAGAGGTAGAAAACATTTCAGAAGAAAGTATACAAGATAAATATATTTACATATGTATACACACATATGAGTATAAAACATTTAAAACCAGCCATCACCTCCATAAAACTTACAGCTGTGCTTAACTTCACATGTTGCAAATATTTACATTGACTTCAAAAAGAGCTAACAGCAGCGTGCAAAATTAAGTATGACCTTACATAGTTTGCAAAATAGTACAGGTTTATAAAAATCAATCACTGTATAAATTTTGGCTTTTTAACAGCTTTTTCTATGCTTCTATTCAGTGATGTTCCTTTTTGCAATCGCTTCTCTGATTTGACGATCAAGTTCACTTACAATATGGTCTTCATGATTATATACTCCTGTTCTCAACAGGGTATCCCTCTCTGCTATCAGACGAGAGAGATAATCATCCATGCTCTCATTTAATTTTCTAGAATGAAAACTATCCATTCTACCAGCAGAATTCTCTTTAACATCTTGCAACTGCTTTCTCTCTTCTTGTTGCTTTAGCCTAATGTTCATGAAATGGAAAGAATCAGAGGATGAGTCATATTAAAATCCACTCATTTTCATACTAAGTCTTTAGGTTATTTGTTTGCTGAAGTTCTTTGTAAAATAAAGAAATCAATAAAAAGGTAGTAAATTATCCCCTCTCTAGGGACAATCAACTATAAGTAAAAGAAATGTTAATACCATACTTAGAATAAATTCTAACAACTTCTTTTTCTATATGCATATTTCACTATAATACTTGCTATCAAGGCCACTATTTTGACAATGCAAACAGCACTCACATTAAAAGAGTGCAACATACAGAACCACTGCAGATAGTTTTTGGAGGACAACATTAGACATACTTAAAATTTTAATGTATTCAAAAATATGAATTGTATATGCCTCTTTTTCTTAGCGCAGCACTTATCCTTAGATCTGAAGGTTTAAAATAAGAAAAAGCCTAGTGCTGTATTACTATGATAACAAAATCCAGTATACAGTGGCCTTAACAAGATTTTTCTATTCTACAGTACTGTTGCATTTTATAAATGTGCAATCTTCACCTGAAGAATGCTAAGACGCTCTTTTTTTTTTTGGACTGACAGACAACTATAATCTTGATTTAACTGAACCTTCTCCTGTTTTGAGGCAGACAGCAAGGAAATGGAGAGGAAATAGAAAAAATGAATCTTACAAATGCTTTTATACCTGTTAAGTTCATTTCTGATATCCTCCAGCTCTTGTCGGTCTGTTTTCCCTAGCTCTTTTTCTTCTGCTGCCAAATAGCGCAACCTCATGTGCTCCAGTTCTTGTTGCTGCTTTTTAAGGTGAGCCATTGCATTTTCTTGTTCACGCTAATGGGGAAAAGAGTGAAGACATAACTCAGTTGACTATGTGATTAGTGCTAATTATAGTGACACGAGTAAAACTTCAGGAATGAAGTAATGACAGTTAAGTCTCCACCAGTATTAGAAGTGCCAGTGTTAAACAGAACATCTTAGCCACTGGTATCTATAATGTAATAAGATCAATCACTACCACAATTGCAGTAAACCTGTCCAGGCTGGATCAGATGAAGCACAGATATCTTCCCATTAACAAAATAGCAAAAATGTAACAAATGCTTTTACAAACTCTGGGTTAAACTGGTAAACATAAAACTTGTACAGCTGCATAGTGCCTAGTGTCAAAGTTTCAAGAACTAATTTTTAAAACTGCAATTTGTGGTTTAAAAGTAAGGCCTGAAAACAAAATTCTAGTGACGTTTCCTTTTACACTTGTCTAGCTCTATGCAAAATCTCAGGTATCTTATTCTGTGGATTTGATCCAATTAATCTATATATTCTAAAAGCTGGAGTTTTTTGGTTGTTTTTTTTTAAGCTCTTATACAAACACTATAAGAAAATTAGGGTTTAAATCCACTACCACTTTGTGACTTTTAAGTGCCTTTAATGAGAGTGGAGGTCCTCTCTCCACTTGTTTTCCTCCCAGTTATTTTTCACATGACCTTGTATATTAACTCAATACAGTCAGTCTTACACTCTGAATGAGACAGAAGACTCGAGCTAAAATGGTTATTTCTTCCTGTAGTTAAAAATAAGGCAGGAGGTTACACAAACATCCTGGATCTAGACATACTGTGAAGTGAGAGGTTACCTTTGCAATTTTGACATTGCTTTCATCTGGAGTATTTAACTATATAATAAATATAAAACTGCATGTATTAACAAGTAAAAAAAATAATTGTTTGATACGTGTGAGTGTATTTATCATACAGTCAACCCAACAATATTTAGAGGAGTTTAGTCAGGCAGTTTCCTGAATCTCTGTTCCCAGCGTCTTAAGGACTCCCTGTTGGTGATCAATAAGTGGTAAAAAACCATGAATTTCACGAGGAAATTGGTGTAATCAGAGACCCTAATTGTTAGTGTGAATGGGCAATGCAATAGAGAAGTATTTAACAAGAAAACATAGCATTTATGTAACCTCAAAATACTTCATACTAAATCCAAAACACCAGCCAGGCAAATTAAATGTTAGAACTACAGTGAGACAGGCCAGAAAGCCTGAAGAACAATTTGTTAAAGGGACACATACTAATAATAAAACCAGAAGCAGGAATCCTGCCAAAGAGTCTACAGCTGATAGATAATTGAGGCATTAAAAAAAGGACTTGGTGAAGATAAGACCATAGTCCATCCTTTCCCATCAAGACTTCATTGCAGAACTGTTGCACATGAGAGGCAGCCTTTTTTATGTGGGACAGAATTAGAACAGGTTTCAGAACAGGAATCTAGCAAATATTAACAAGTCAGCTGGTATTTACCCAAGAGTTTTCAGTTTTAGGGAAATTCAAACAGAAAGTTACAAGACTAACTGGAAGTGTAATCTGTCACTAAAATTGGCGTTGACATCACAGGAATAACAATTCCTTCTTTTTTTAATTTTATTCTGTCTTTAAACAGAGGCCTTATGAATATCCATGAACTACCAGTGTGACTTACTGCCACAGTGGCCAAATTGGCTGAAACAATAACTAGAACCAAGAAAGGATATATCAGTACATCAGGAAGAATGATTCCAGCTTTTGTTGAAAAGTCACACTTCCAGCTAGTTTAAAAAAGCAAACAAAAAACCCAAACAAAATCCAGCACACACCACACCAAAGAAACCACTTACAGCCAAACGCAAAAACTAACCTGTCACAAAGTCCTCTCAGATTACTCAGGGTTTAGAGGATGATAGAAAGGATAGCAACTGATCATTTCCACAATGACAAGGTGGTAACAGTAGACTCCACAAGAACCTACTCATTGATTTACTCATGAGGAAGCAATTCTACAACAATCAGTTTGCTGCTAATAGATAATTTTTCAGTGGGGAAAAAAGTGGATGCAAAAAGAGTAGGATATTATGGGGACAAAAATATGAATTAGTTTGAAAAGGAAACAGATGAGAAAATGAAACATTCACTGATGTCTGCTAAATATGACAGCCTGAACACAACTGCTTGCTCATGATGTACCTAATTGACGAAGGGTAGCTGGAGAATATTCAAAGATATGGAAGCTGGGTTTCTAAATCTTATGCATCTATTACTGCTGGCCTCTGTATGAGCTGCATTGACATTTCATAGTTGACTAGTTTGGTTCCCTTGCCACCCCCCCGAAAACACTGGCTGAAAGTCCAAACTAGATAAATTCCAACTAGAGACAACTGAAGTTATTAAAATACTGGAAATAAATTTCTTAAGCAATATGCTAAACATGTTAGGAGATTCTTAATCACAGAATGTTTTGAATCTAGGCAGACATTTTAAAAAATGCTACAGAACAAGCATTACTGTTGAAGTATTTAACAAACAGAGGGTTGGGTTTTTTTTGTAAGTTGCAGCAAGTATAACAATGGTAGTCTCATGTTTACTTTGCTAAATGCATGTAGTAAGATTAAATGCTGTGCATGATCTAGTCTCAAATAGATTGGCATAAACCCAGTAAAACTTAAATTGTGCTACAAATACAAATCTCAATTACTCCAAATCTACAAGTATGAAGACAGATCAGTATTTACATTTTTCAATTGCTATTCTTAGTGGTATTATTCAATATGCTAAATTAAAACCTTTTCCAAGTGAAGCAAGTTATTTTTCTCCTGAAACACAAAGTTGAGATTATTACCTAAAAGCAAAAATGAGACCTAAAATTTCAAGTATATATTACATCTCCTTTGACAAGTTCTATTTAGCCTGCAGAGAGGAGTTGTGCCCTGTGCATGTAGAACAAATCTAAGTTCCTATTTTTCTATCCCTACAGATAAAGAATCTAGCAAAACAATCTGGTGACTAGCTACTTTTCTGGATTAGACACCAAATCTTAAACATGCTATACATACCCCTATGTCAGATACAGTATAACCTGCATATCCAAGTTCTGGGTTTGGGATTAAATTGTCTAGTACAACCTGGTTTTCCTCTTGACATTATCTCAGTGGCAAGAGTGTTGAAGGCACACAATAACTTATATAAGAATGCAATTTACAAGCAAACCAACTCATCTGTAGGTAAATAAAAACCTCATTACCAAGGAGAATGAGGCTGACATCTTCCTTTTAGATAATGTAAAAAAAAAAAAAAATCTAAATCTCTTACAGAAGAGAGGACTTCTGACTGCAGTTATCTTCTTTTCCAGCCTTTCTACCTATGCTGATTTGTAGATATGATTAGCTTCAGTCCACTGCAATGCTGCAGATGGTGAAGGAAAGGATTAACTTTGGATTAAAATAAAAATTTCCTTTCTCTGCAGTTAAGTTTATTCATGCTCTAAGTGTGCCATTTAAACTAGCACTGCTGTCATGGGAAGCTGGGGTACTAGTGTAAGTCTGTCAAATTTGTTTATCTCAGTAATTCTATAAGAGGAGTTTTTTGAAGGTATGTTGGGGAAACATCACTGGAAAACCAATGAAAAACAGAGTAGCACTTATTACTAGCACAGCAAGACTTTAAAATGCCAGCACAAACTTACATCTCTGTCTACTAACGAAACAAATTATAAGACACACAATACACCCAAATCACCATGCAACTCTGACTACACTGAGTAGAAGTCTTCTAATCCAGTTATTCAGTTTATGCTGTGTATTTCTCAAGATGTATGAGGAAAGATTTTTTGTGTTCTTACAGTTGCAGCTCCAGAGGAACGACATAACTGTGTGCTGGCCATAAGAAGCACGTGGGACTACAGGTTTCATGACAGGTTGATATGTTACTATTTGAGGCAGGAAAGTTCAATGATCCAGAGGTTTCTACTGTTCCGCAACATGCTCATAATGCCAACCTGATTGTTTACAATGACTCTTTTGCTAACTCAAAGTAGTAGGGAGTGCTGAATTCTTCTTTTCTCCTTAAAGCAAAAGAACTTCTCAGTGCATTTTTTTCTCCAAGTTAATGCTGAATAGGACTCCTCTAATTGTAGGACACAAAAAATTAATTTGATTACTAATACAACTGTGATGTAAACATGACAAATATTTGGCATTTCTTTGTTTAGGAGGGGTGATAGAAAAGAGGGGATTAATTTTAGTCCTGTAACAGTGAAAAATCAAAACTTTCTGTAGCATGCCCTGCCATAACCCTGAATTACATTTAAGCACAAATAAAATTAAATTAAGAAAACAAAAATCAACATTTTCCAAGACAAGATTTCCCCACCATTCAGTTTGAGATAGTCCAACCTGGAAAAAAAGACATGAAAGCAAGAAGGGATTCTGCAGATTCATTTAGGCTGGACCCTGTGTGCAATTTACATTCTTTTGTACTCTGATTTTCAAATATCTTTCCCAACGTCAGTCTTTGATTCCTTTAAAAGTCTGTCATAACAATTTGTAGTGTGCATAACAGCAAACTTGCTATATGTATACCCTTCACAGCAGAGCAACAGAAACCCATTTCATAATAATCCATCAATATAAGATGATGGCAAAGAATTTACAACAGTTGTTTGAGAAGTGAGGTATGCTGATTTTTTATTAATTTATATACAGCTTTGTCATGATATGCTGAGAGACCTTAAAAAGATTGTCTTTTGTTACAGTGACAGAAAAAGAAGGATTTCTTGTTCACAGTAATGAAAATAGTGCCACTTTATCAGAGACATTCAGGTATTAAATCCACTTTTTCCATCACAGTTTAACAATCCATTGGACAACAAGCATTTATTTTTTTTTAAGCCAGAAAAGAAATCAAACTCTTGTGCACAGTAGTACTTGAAATGTAGCAGAATTTACTGAGAGCTTCCGAAATGAAAAAAGTAGTATTAATAAGACACTTCTGTACATTCATGGTACTAATGAAGCAAAGTCCAGCATTTCTAAATCTATTTGTAACATCTTAGTTTTTACATATACACAGAATAAAATTAAGTTATAATTGAATACAAAGTGCACACAGATTTATATATACATATTCAGATCTTTAAAATTCTCAGTCAAGACTTTCTGACGTACTGTACATTTCCAGAGGGAATATGCTCCTATATATCCTGAAGTATAAGGAACATTTCAGATTTCTTCCCAACTGCTTACTGTAGCCAGTCAGACTGTTTAAAGCCTCAGTAAGAACCATGAGAATTTTAATTTTTAAACTTCTAGAATTTTGCATTTTTAAATTTCAGGTACAGGAACACTCTGGAAACATCAGCTGCTGGATGAAAGGCAACTTTGCAGATAGAAGACAAGACCCACTAGAAACTCAGAACACTCAGAAACTTTATTCTTGCATCACTGTCTAATAATCAGCCACAGTGATAGTGAGGCAGACACAGATGAACCAAGAGTATTATGTGCAAATTACTCTGAAAATTATTTTTGTAACATACTCTTAGTTGGCCCAGGTACCTTTCCTCCACTACTTTCTCAGCACTGCCAGTCATGCTGGTCCTTTTGCGTGTTTTATTTCCCTTCCCCACCTCGGTAAAACTTATCACTGATATTCCTTTCTCTTACTGTTTTGGTATTTTGCAATTCTCCTCCTCTTAACATCCCCATGAACAGAGCAAATCCAATGCAAACAAAGCCACATACTAATCAGATATTTACTTCAATGTTTTACTACTTTTCTTCATTAGTTTTCATGTCTAATGTAGTGCTTGAGACATGGAATACTATCTTAGGAGCTCACATGATGGGAACTTGAATCATGTTTTGAAACCTATGGTACTACAGGAATATCAGCATTAAATAAAAAATTAACTAGTAATAAAAACCCTCAAAATTTCAGTTATAATCAGATCATAAAAGAATCCCTGTATGCCGCCAGGTGCTCTAGTCAAGAGGCTCTTCAATCAAGGAAGCACAATCTTTATTTTGCCATAGCTGCCTATAAATCCACAAGGGAGATGTAAACATACATACACTAGACTAAACAATGGCTAAATAGCAGCCACTATTCACTCCCCCACTCACACATACCATGCAAGTCTGTGGGAAAAACTTACGATTGAAGCTAAGGAACTCAAGTAAAGTTTTCTGAAAATAACCCAGAGCTGACAAGTTAGTAGGAGGGCCTGGATGCTTTCAAGACACAGTTTTTAACCAAGACTTGGACTATTGTTTTTTTGGGGTTTTTTTTTTTTTGTTGGTTTTTTTTTTTTTTTAACAAAGATTTACATCCCATCCTTGGCTAAATTACTTATAAATTAATCAAATTAATTACTGAGTGGATAAGCAAGACACTGGACAAGACAGAGTGAACGCAGCCAGCCAATACAGTCTATGTTGCTTTAAACAAATGAATCAGTTCTGGATTTAACAGATATGGTAACACATTAAAAGACTTAAATTTCTCCCAGAACACTGAATAACATATGCATGTACATTGAGATTTTGGTTTTCTAGAGTACAACAGAAATTCTCAACTGCTAAAAATAACATTTCTGCCAGCTTTGATTTTTGTTTTGCTACATTGTTTCTTGCACATGTCTATAATCATGTATGCAATTTTGTGTAAATTATTTGATTGCTCTCAGAAATAATGCTCACATATATAAAAACTATTGAAGATTCATTTGTGTAGTAGTAAGAACTCCCAGTCAGCAAAATTTGAAAGACAGTTTTTGAAAGCTCTGGAAATGAGGATATCAGGAAGAAGTTCTTTACATTGAGGGTGGTGAAACAGTGGAACAGGCTACTCAGGGAGGCAGTTGAGGCCCCATCCCTGGAGATATTCAAGGTGAGGTTGGACAAGGCTCTGAGCAGCCTGGTCTAATTGAGGTTATCCCTGCTCCCTGCAGGACGGCTGGACTAGAGGACCTTCGGAGGTCCCTTCCAGCCCTAGCCATTCGGTGATGAAATCTACCTGGGTGCATAGATATATATCCAACTAGTTGACAATCTTGTCTTCTAGTGCTGAAGAGGGATATAATAAATGAAGTATTAATACAGACTTGCACTGAGTAAAAAAAAAAAAAGGAGTAAAGTAAGTTGGGTAAAGTCTATGTTCAGTCAGCTCTAGACATTGTGTTTAAATTCAACTAACTTCTGTATTTTGCTAAGCACAGGTAAGCATGATGTATATGTGTCCTCATATACTTTAGATCTATTTTTGGATACCATTGGCACTGTGTTTAGCTTTCAAAATCCTAGACGTGGAGAAGTTTAGAGCTTTCTCTATTAACAGTCCTATACTTTAAGTTATGTACTGCATCTCAAATTCTGCAAAATATGAAACCATCACAGATGTGAGCTAAGAACTAGTTCCAAAAATAAAAAGGAAACTTTTTAATTAAGGAAACATTGACTTTTATGGCTGCAAATCATAAGAGCATTTTACTAAATGCTTAGCCTGTAGATTACGCTTCTTTAATTCACAGATTGACTGTACGAGGTCACCTTTGAGTAATGGAAATCTCTGTTTAAACATTTTTTTGGCAATGGGCACAAAGCATTAGATCTCATTTCCAAGACTTACCAGCTGGGTTTTGTCATTCACATTTATTAACAATCTAAGATATGGCTTTCAGCGTCTAATCCTCACTACATAAATGTTTTGTATAGTTCTCTAGAGAGCTTTGGTGTGACAAATTACTGGCACAGATTATAGCCCTGTGGCTATTCACCAGAGGCAATGCAAAATTAACATGGTACTAATCCAATTTAAACAATAAATTGGGCAAACTATGCACAATTGCACAAATCATCTGAACTAAAGCAAATCTAGAATTTCTGAAGCAACAGTTTCCAAATTTATATTTAAAACACAGTAAATGGTTTTTGATCAGCTCTGCTTCAACTGTTATTTGGCTCTTTAAAGTCACTTAAATCCTCTACCAATAGGCTAAGTATAAGATGAAGCACAGAGTATAAAAAACACAAGAAACTACTTTAAAAGGGTTGGTTCTGTGATAGAAAAGGTTTAGGTAGCATAATTCACTTATTTCTTTTATTCACACTTTCAGCAAGAGGGTCAGTGGAAACCTACATATGTTACTAAATTCAGACCATCAGGTTTATGGGGATGACATTTATAATAAAAATTTCATAGCAATATACACTAGAGTTGATCTAGCAAACAACAATATTCTCTTTTATTCTACAGGAATTTTTAAATGAGGCAGTATGAAAAATAGCCTGGACATTTCATGGCAGCTGAGGCAATCTTAATCAGAGAGATAAGATTTATATTCTTCCTTCCATCACTTTGTCAAGTACAGGTATGTCAGAAATTTGAGCTCATAATTAATGAATACTTTTATCTCTAGGCAAAAAAAGACTAATTTGAAGACAGCAAATATATAAGAATTATTAATAGTGATTATATGGCACATTCACTTTCTTCAAAGAGAACTGCAGATTAAAAAACAGGTAATTATCCATTAGGAGAGGGTGGGTTTAGCTCCCGACTCTCCAAACATTAAATACAGTAGCAGTAGGAACTATAGCCCTTAAACAAAAACACAACACTTTTCCTCAAGCAGGAAATAGATATGAATACAGGTAACAAAAATTTTCTACTAAACTTAAATTCTGAAGCTTTTTGTTTATTTCAAGGTTTGTTCAGCAACAGGGATTAATGATTACTGATTTGTTTGTCAAGGCCAACAGAAATGCTTGGCATTCTTACATATACTGTTTGGTTAATGTTTACTGCAATTCATGGAAGACAGACGATGACAAAAAACACAATGGGTATATAGACTCAGTATCTACTACTCCTGCTGGTCTTAACAGAGTATTTTCAAGTCAGATGTGGATGACATATATATATACACACACACACGAGCTTTGCTAAAACACAGCAGTAAAAAAAGCATGTCACATTAGTATGAGATTAGGACTTCCAAAAGCACAAGAAAGTTCCACTTCCAGTTTAACCTTTCCTCATTTACTTCATTTTATAGCATTCACCAAACCTTAAAATACTGTTTCTAAAAGCTGAGATTTATTTCTGATCTTAGCTCTTCATTCATCTTACAATTAAAATACAGAACAGTTAGGACTGTAAGTGACCAAGATAGTTAGGAGAGGAACAAAATATTTTCTCTGGATGTGCTGACTAAGCATTACTGGGAATGAAACTAATAAAATTTTTATTTTTGAATCATGTCTGGTTTTAGCTATGTAAATCTTTTTCCTCTGCAGACCTGAGCCTTAGTCTTTCCTGAATTCAATGTCAAACTCAAATCAGTTTTTCTGTACTTATTTTTGCAAAACGCACAGCTCAGAGCTTTAATTTGGCAAAGACAAACACTAATAAAATGAAAACTGCCAGTAATTAACAGCAATAAAGTAGCTTCCAACACTATATTAACTTGGTTTTCTCGTACAACAGAAGAAAACCTGCATACCTGTTTTAACCTTGCAAGTTCTTTCAAAGCCCTTGTCCATTGCTGTTTGTAGTGGAGCTTTGACTTGGTAGCTGACTCTAACTTTCTTTCAAGTTCAACCTAAAAGCAATTAAAATCATATCAGCTGCAGCAATAACAGCAGTAACAATCACTGAAAGATGTATATATACAAAGGGTCTGGTTTAAGAAAAGTG
Source organism: Actenoides lindsayi (assembly GCA_025331215.1). Taxonomy (NCBI): domain Eukaryota; kingdom Metazoa; phylum Chordata; class Aves; order Coraciiformes; family Alcedinidae; genus Actenoides; species Actenoides lindsayi. The sequence goes on along the minus strand of WTSP01004897.1, from coordinate 35,242 downwards.
TTTATGTAGTGTAACATACAACATCATCTAAAGCTGTTATATAATATAACATAAATATTATGGCACATGAACATTTTCTTGTTTAAAATATAGCCTTATTTTTATTGGATAGCAGTCTATACAAAAAGAAAAAGATTAGTTTTTAGCACTAAGTCTGCTGATGTAACCTTTAAATTTAAGGTTCTCAAATTAGCAACTCCACCCCCCCCCCCCCCCCCCCTCCTTTTTTTATTTTTATTTTACAAACCAAACACACACACCACACCCCGCACCAAACCGTCACTTTCAACGTTGTCCGACACGTATTGAC
>WTSP01004897.1:23661-34832 GCA_025331215.1 Actenoides lindsayi | reverse complement strand
CTTCTGTAGGGGGTGGATGTAGAAATGTCAGATCTAATCTCAGATTCCATTTTTAAAACAAACAAAGCCCCACCCCCCCCCCCCCCCCCCCCTTTTCTTTTTTTAAGGTAAGATTATAAACACAGATTCAACCAAAACAGTGATGGATAAATTGTGCCTTTAAAAGGTGTGCAGATCTTTCTTGTCTTCTTGTCTTTCCTTCAGTTGATGGAAGATATGTACTACATACTTTTCTCTGAAATAGACATCTACTCAAACCATTCTTTAAAAATGTATGTATGTATTGTGAATCTTTGGATTTACTACCTAAATAAATCCTTAAAAATGTTAGACTAAAAAAAAAATCATTGCATTCTATGCAAAAAACAATGCAGTATTAAAAGGCAAATGAAAACAGTTCCAAACCACACAACACAGCAACCTGAAAAATGAAGCATTGATAAACAACTGAGGCAGTGATATCTTCTTTTAATCAGACAAAAAATGTTTCATTAAATTTTTGAAGATTTAAAGCACTGATGTATTTTTAAATCTAACAAAAAAAGGAAGTCTGAAATATTTAAGCTAAGAATTTTAAAAGTCTGTAGAGACAGAAACATATTTTAAATCATTTGCTTGCATTACTAGATGTTATTCAAGCACATACTAGAATGTACACTGGGCATATATTGGAGTTCATTTTGTGCCAAGAAGCCTGGTCCAATTAGTTTCAGCTTATTTGGTCAACAATTTGACTCAAACTTCACAATAATTCTGGGCACAAAATGCCCATATCTGTGATTACAATTAAGCAAAATATCCTCTACTGAAAGCATGTATGGAGTCTAACAAATCAAATTACAACAGTGATTCCACTCCACTGATAACTAACACAATCTCTTTTCAGAAATACTTAATTGAAAAAGTAATTCACACAATAGAATACTAGTCTAAATAAATCTTCACAATAAAACCTTCATCTTAATTTAGCTTTATGAATAGAATGCTCAGTCCCTCGCATAAATCTTGATGACAACAATTTAAATATATAAGTTAGGGGTTTTTTTCCTTCCTTAGCCTCTAACACCACTGCTTCCTCCACAGAAATAAGGCCACTGTTGGCCTTACTGGTATCTGAATATCAGAAGTAAGAAGTATGGACAGAGTAAAACAAAATGGGCAAGTAATCCACTTTATCATGCATTTTATTCTACATCTCTATCAGTGAATGGACCATTGTGACAGTTTTTAAAGAGTAGAAAAATCCAAGATACCTTTTCTAAACTGAGGAGATTTACTTCCGACTGTAGTTGGATTTCTGGTTTGCTACTTTGCTGTTCTTTGTATTGCTGGAACTCCTTCTCCAAAATTTTCTGCTTGTTTTCTGCTTCATAAAGCTACATTAAAGGTATCAAGATCATGTAAGTTAGCAGAAAAGGCATTCACAGACAAAGAATTAGGTTACAGAACTCAAGTTACTCCTTAGTCCCTGGAACAAACATCCTACTGTCAATTATCTGACATAAACCAGACACTGAAAGCTACACATTCATAATTAATGATTTCTTGATGATGGCATACAGCAACGTTTTAATAGGAAGAATTTTAAAGAGGATCTTTGCCCAGTACTGGAAAGAAAAATCAAGTATGTCCTTATGTACAAGAACAAGATTTACAAACACTGCTGTTCACATTTCAAAAATGCCTTGCAGAAGAAACTCGGAAAATAAAGCTATTTAGACTTAGGTATCTTTTAAAGAAAGTCAGTGTTATCCAATACATGAAGTTTTATTAGTTACTCAGTTTCACCAGCATAACTTGTTTCCTTTTCCAGGCATTCCCAAACAACTAATACTTTGTACAGTCAAATAATGTTTTAGAAGAAAGGCTGAAGTAGAAAGACTTTGGTGACTAATGACTTAATGCTATGTACCTCTGCTCTCACAGTGTATATCCAGTTTGATGAATATTCTATAAACAGAGAGCTTTGCTTTTCATCTTAAAATGGGTAATTTAAAAAATGATGCCAATAAACAATTGCTTTGCCACAAAGAAACCAAGCAAGACAAATGTTTAACAGCTTTCTTCATTATACCATATATACCAAGAATAGAATTAAAACCAATTTTCTGTAAGGTGTTTTCTAAGAGTAGCTTAAGTTCTTCTGTTAAATATTATTCAACTATAAATATTTTAATACATCTGATGGAACTGATGCATTCCATCACAGAATGTGATCACAAATACTGCATTTGTATTTATATCCAAGTAGTTAATACAAGTATTCCCATGAATTTTATCCAATAGTTTAGAATACTGGGTGAAAATATCTCAGAGAATTCATTACTGCTTCAAAGACTACAACTTACTCTTAGTACATCAATATTTTAATTCTTTGAATCTCCCAACTGGGTCACCTCTATTTTTCTTTCAAAATTCCATTTTTACAGAATTGATGTAAGAAAGCAAAGATGCTTTCTAAGGAGCCATACAAAACTATATTCATTGCAGTTTGTTTTCACATATAACTGTGGTAGTCAACTTTAACAAAAGATGCTATTGTTCATCACCCTTCCATTTTTGCCACCTCATATTAAAGACTGAGAGATTCAAAACAGCAAGAATGGCACAGAGAGAGCGAGCCAGGATGATCAGCTGGAAGGAATGGTCTTCATACAAAGCAAAACAAAACTCAACAGGGCATATGTTTAGAAGAAAGTAGGACAGACACCTAAACAATGAGGAATGGTGTATGGCACAGGCATTAAAGGATTCTTCATAATTATTAAGCAATGAACTTAAAATGAACAAAAAGAAGTTTTCAAATATGCAACAAAATTAAGTTTTAGAACTCACTTTCACAGGATGTTGTAATGCTAAAAATAGAAATACTTTAAGAGGGATCAAATGAGTTCATTAAGCATACTTTCACTGGTGGCTAGTAATTACAAAATTCTGCCTCTGGCTTAGGGTACAAGTAACTCTTTATGGTATTTCTGGATATACCAAACCTCTATTTTCCCATTGTCCCATTTCTTTTTTTCTTGTTCTCTAAATCTAACAATTGCTGCAACAATGCTGAACTAAATGGGTCTTTGGTTCGATACAGTACATCTGTTTGGTATAGGAAAAATACAGTAAATGTGATGGTATTGCAACTTTGCTAAAAATAAATAAATAAATAAATAAATAAATAAAATCACTCAGTCAAAAGAATTAATGTGGAAGACGAGTCCTAGGTGGTGGCATTTAGCTGTTTAAACCTGAAAAACAATTGGGTATCTTGTCTGAACTGATACAGCATTGGTAGCTGCCAACAACTCATCTATGATACATAAGTGATCCACTCAGCATTTTGAAGTGGATTGCATTCTGCAAATTCTGCAAAATCAATTCAATGATTGTTCAGTATAACAGCCAAGATTAGCATCTTCTAGGTTAAATATAGCTAATACAAAAAATGCTGCTAAAAAGTAAGCTGTACTGTGGTGACCATATGCTGATGTGAAATTAAGTTGGTTAGTATCAAGTGTTTAATATCAAACTAAAAAATCCCACAAAAACTCAGCACAACTGTTCCCAATACAAAAATATGCCTTGGGCTGATACAGGTTCTTCAACTAGTCAAAGATATTGTGGGATTATCACATATGAGAAATGAAAAGCACCAAAGAAAGTAATTCTTCTATATAAAATACATACTTTGTAAAACACTCATTAATAGTATTTACTCTAAGCAACAAATTAAATGTCTAATATTGTAACTGCTCAAAAAAAGCTACTGCTAACTTAAAATTTTACAGTATGCTTTAACAGTCAAGAAAAGTATCTTTAGCACAAAAGCTAGCTTACAAGAGAAATTTTTTTTTGGTTTAATGAAATTACTACTTTCAGAATAGAAGATCACAATAATAAGATAATTCGCCACCATCCCCAAATAAGCATAACAATTTTTTACAGTGGAAGAATAAAACAAACTACACAGTTAAGCTACCTAGAGTTTTAGCTAGATGTTAATTGCTAACAGTTTTATTACATTACTGAAATGCATACTGCTATTTAGGTTCTAAATGTAATGTATACTTGCCACTGTAGTTTGATTTTCAGTGTTAAAACTAAAATATGTAACCTCTGCATTGCAAACTGGCCCTACTACTGAGCAACACTGACAGAGATGGATCCCCATACACAGCCACCAAACAACAGAGATAAAAATGTTTACTACAAAGTTGACAGTGTGCACTTGACTCAAGACCATTGCTCTAGTATACTTATACTTAAAAATGTTTAAGGAAATGATTGAATCAGAAATTTTAACTGTATTTACCTGCTGCTGTAAGCGAATCTTGTCTTCTTCCAGCTGTTTGATTTTTGACCTTTCTAGCTCAACCTGGTGTGCACATTCCTCTCTGGCTCGCCGCACAGAATCCTGCAGCTCCTGCAGATTTCGTTCATGCTCTGCTTGCAACTCCTTCTTCACTCTTTGAAGCTTAAAAGTGAGACAAATTTATATGAATCCATATGTTCAAGAGCTTTATTTTAAGAGCCTTTCTTACAACTGTTCCTATATGTCATAAGAAAAAGTTATCCATTTCAGAAATTAAACAGAAATTATGTTATCTATGTTTGATACATACTCTTTTATTGGCTTTCAGTGACCTGCAAATGACTGTATTTGCCTACAAATTTGCTTGACTACTGTAAAAATGCAGCTGTCTGTATCTCTAGCAGTCCCATGTGGAAAGTTGAGCAAAGGCAAATTTTATATCCACCTTTCTGCTACGAGCTAAAGTGCTAAATACCCCCCTTTGCTGCAGAAACAATGAAGTCACAGCTACAGTCAAGATACCTTTAGATTAGTAAGACTGCAGTCTTCAAACTGGGCATGTTGAGAAAATTCTTCATTGAGCTAAACAGGAAAAAGTCCTTAACACATTTGAACTTTCTAGAAAGCTCTATCTGGCCCAGAGAGCTGCTAGCTGAATAGAAACCTCTCCAAACAGCACATTTCTCAAACTGTGTAGCTGCTAAATGAACTCTGTATTATTTCGTCTAGACGCTTCTGGAATCCACTGATTTTTTATTATCTCTAAACCCTCAGATCAGAATCTCACTAAATTTAGAGGAAGTATTGAGACAAACATGTATGAGATTCAAAATAAATACTTTTACTCAGACTGAAATGCATTCAGTCAAACCTTATCACTGGATTTTTTGCATAGATGTTAGAGTCAGACACTGTTTACAGCACAAACTGCATCTGGAGGAGTACAGATGGCCTGAGTACAGAACAGGACACAGGCTCAACCAGTGAGACCATGTGTTGGGAGCCTTCTTAGCTTTGTTCACAAGCATAGGAGGGACTGATATGAGCTACAAGAGGAAAGAGAGTTTGTTGGACTGTACAAAAGTAGGCAGCTTATTTTTTTTCCTCTTTTCATGTGACTAGCTTCCCTGAGGACTCACACCCCATTTCCTCATCTTGAGTGTGTCCAGTGAGATCTAGAAACAGTGGTAGACACTGGTTTCTCCCACATCATCTTTGGCCCTGTCACTATAAAAAGAATATGAAATAGGTCTCCATTTTTTGTTATGCAGCAATTTGAACAATTACAGTTTCTCCCAGCTCTCCTTGTCACTTTCTCCTATTTCAATAGTTAATCTAGCAATTGCTGTTTGAAGCAATGCACTCTTATATGCACGTACACTGTTCACCTGACAGTACTAAACTTGAAAGTGAGATGTGCTAATGTTATATAGATATCTCTATTAACACTATAACTCTGTTAAGAATAGAAAATTTACAGTTCTGTAATGCTAGCAAACCATTTTAAAATGTTCACTGAATTTCCATTTCAGTAAAAAAAAAGTGTAGTTGGAATAAAAACTTGGCTTAAATTATTAGTGGTCCTCTATGCATCAGTATGAATGTGGCAATTGCAGTTCTTATACATAGATCACAACTGTCTTTGTGAAAACTCAAACATTATAGAAGTATATTATGCAATTGCATTGTTTAAAATGACCAAACACTTTTTACCTCTGATTCAGCACTAAAAAGCTGTCGTTCTCTCTTATCTAGATCTCTCAGGGTTTTCTGCAGTTGTTCTTCCAAAACAGTATATTCTGCTACCTAAACGAACATAAAAAGGGCATTTTTTTCTTGCAATGAAAACAATATTTGAGACAGGAAAAAGATTTTTCTCTTGCTATGGTATAAAATACTGACGGTTTTTGTTTGGACATTTAATATAAAACAAATCTCCAACTCTTAATGAAGAAAGTAAAATGGAGAGCCTTTCTTTCCAATACAATAAAGGCTAACAGGTTACCATGTGCACAGAGGGGCTGTAGAAGTGATTTGTGACCATGCAAGTGAAAGGAAAAGTTCAAAAGCCCACAAAGAAAGCAAGCTAGTCTAAAGGATTTCTAACAAGTATTCTGTGCTTAGGGGCTGCTTTTAATTTTTTGCACTGTTGTAGAATAGATGCATGCAAACTAGTAGGTGTGAAGACTCAGATCCTTTGTTCTATGTCAGTTATGAAATATTTGTCAAATTTTACAGAGATTTATAAAGAGACTTTCAGCAAGTAAGAGTTTCTTTACCTTTTTCTTCACTAATGCTTCTCTCTCTCTATCTCTTTTCTTCCATTCTTCTGCAAGTACTTGCATATGGGCCATTTCCTTCTCTTTAAGCTTTTAAAAGAGAAAAAACCAACAAACCCCCCAAACTAGAAAACCAAACCAAAATTCTTGTTAGCGCGACTGTAAAGTAGAGAGTACTAGCAGAACTAAGCCTTGAGGCAAAAAGCTAAGTTTTGTACATTGATTTATATAACTCAGCGTGTGTCAACATATGATTTTGGTAGTGAAAGATATTTTTTACCCTTAAGTACAAAACACAAAGTAAGCCCAAACTTGAGAAAAAAATCCTAACAAATAGACATTAGATTCTCAGTATCTTTTAAAAAGAAGTTCGAGACTCCAAGAACACCTAGGATGACTTCCATGAGTAGAAACCAGAAACTGACATTGAGAATCAAGAAATGCAGTGTTAATATTTAACACACAAAATACAAATCTTGATTATCTACTGTATTTCATAAACTGTAAGAGGAAATTGTGAAGGGGTTATTCCATATTTCACTACCTAGTTAGGTAACTGAAATACGTGCTAAGAGAATTAACCTTCTTCCTTAAGAGTATGTAGATATTGGTATACACTCAAAGTTACAGTATTCTATATGGGCAAAATTTAGTTATTTGAAACAGTGACAAAGTTTAAGAAAAATGCAGTTAATATTCCTATAACTGATTCTAGTAAAGCTTGTCTAGCATTCATGCAGTTTAGGAATTTAACAGAAAGAATAAAAACCTGATTTTCAAAAATGTCCTCTTGCATTTCCTTCCACATTTCTAACTCCAGTGCTGCTTTGTATTCAAGAGTTTCCCGAGGTTGTGAATGGCTTTCTGGGGCACAAGGAGGCTGAGTGTGAGGGACGTGCCGTTGTTGACCAGCACCTACACACTGATATAATAACAGTGGGTTTTTAACTGGAAATTCAACTTAGAAGTGCTCAAGGAAAAAGATTAAGATTTAAATAAAATTTACTTGAGAAGAATCCGAGACCAGAACTTGCTGCATTTTCACAAGCCCGTAGTCTTCTAAAGTGATAGCATATGAAAGCTCTGCTATTCTGTTGCCTGACCTAGAAATAGCATTAGAAAGTTATTTTAATGAAGATTGTCTTACAAGTCACTTTCTGTATTTTTAAGACAACAAAGAAAACAGCAGAGGTGAAATGTTAAAAGGTTCTGAGTAAGCTCAGGGACTCTAAACTGTTGCCTACATGGGAGTCCAAACATGCTCTCCCATGTATAATGTTTTAACTTAAGAGACTGATTTGTATATCTACATTAAGCTTTCTGACTTTAACAGATAACTTATCATTGGAAACCTATTTAACTAACAGTTCACTGTAATCAACACTTCCTTGTAACAAAAGAACGGTCCAAAATTGTACCTGCAGTCTTTTTTAAGAAATACACCTGTTTAATACAGGCATTGCTGCTGACTTCATTCTAAGATACTCAATGATTTTTATTAGCCTTACTTTTTAAAATGTTAACAGGAACTTTCTAGTTATCCACAATATAGTAAGTCAGTTAGCATATCATGGCTCACAAAGCAAATCCCACATTCCTGGACACTTCAGCACAGAGAACTGCCAATTTTAAATCTGCTTATGGGTTAAATATCTATGTGCTGTATTACAGTGAAAGAGTAACAGATATTTTAATAAACTAATTTGAAATTACTTGCAGTTTCTGCTTAAGTACAACAATGTGTCTATCTCATCACTAATTAGCCAAAGGGTAGTAAACAATGCTAGTTTTCTTCACAGAAAGGTATTAAGAGAAAGAATATGCACAAATTAGGTAACTGAAGTTACTAGTCTAACCTGAAAATACACTGCAGTGTAGACCTGTACTTGGTCAGAAGCAAAACTATAAGTTCAGTTATAACTACTCAATAATTCAAAGGCAATTACACAATCACTTGAAGCCTGGAAGCTGCAGAATTAGGTACCAAGCAATTTGCAACAAAATGCTGCAGGAAATAACCACGGCTGTAGTTTTCAGAGAAATTCTCCTCCAGAAAATATAAAAAGACAAGACTAAAGCATTTTCACAAAGGTACCATCTTCTACACAGTTATGTGCAAGAGGGGAAAAAAATCCCAAAAAGCATTTGCACTTCACATAAGTTAACACAAATCACTGCATTAAATTCTTACAGCTTTCTATCAGGCATTGATTATAAAACAGAACAAGATTCAAGGTAGTGGACCTCAGAAATCCACATAATCAAGTCAGTTTAACATATAAGTGTAAAAAAAACCCAACACATTACACCAATACGAGCAAAGCTAGAAAGGTATCGACAACATAAAAGGCAGACCTAACTACATTTTGAGAACGCCATCTAGTGGTTCCAGAGTTTTCTGCAAAACTCGGTTTTATTTTAACAAACTTATTGGCGAGAGTGTTAACATACAGTGAGATCATAAAGGAGCTCTCCACAGAATCAGGTCATGCTGACTTTCACACGAAAGTTTAAACAAAGTCAGAAATAAGATTTCTGTCAAGGAGAGGAATATCAGTCTTTGTATCAGTAATCTGTAGTTTCCTGTGAGTCAAATATAGCAAGTTTTAATTATCTGTAGGATTAGAGATTTAAAACTGACCTCAGTCTTAACAATGATATATTCCTAAAGGCACAATCAAGTTCCGTTATCACACAGAATAAGACAAGTGTCTAGACACTGCTATCACAGTTGACATCTTCAACAAGGACACAAGGCAGAAGTAACTATAAATTAAGTTTCTTGACATAAATAAAAAGAACATCACTCCTCTATGTAAATGAGCATTTATCTTCAGACAGAATATTAACTAATAACACTGCTCCTACTGATGTATACAAGCTGAAACCTATCCTACTATCCCAGTGTATAATGCTGAAACAGGAAACCTCTCCACTCTATGGATGTATCTGTCCATTAGCAAGACATCTTGCATTTAAGAGCATACTATGAACAAACAGTCTTAACTATTTCCTGGAGTACTGGGAGCTTTTTGTAATTAAGTAATTTATTCAGGAAAGTGCCTCAATACCATTTTTTTTCCAATTCTTTATTTCTTTAATCTGTCTGTGAAGCTTACTCAAGATCATGATTATATAAAGGTTTATTACAACAACTCTGGTAGTACTATAGGGCTGCACAATATGCCTGTGGCAATTTAACTTTTTATCTCTTGGATGCCCATTCCCATTTCTGTATTGCAGTACTGTGCAGCCTGTTTACCTATTCAAAAAGGAGAACAGGAAGAGCCTGTCCTTTGTCGGGGAAATACTAAACAAACAATTCTCCAAAACTTGCTACAGAGTAACTTTTTAAAACATTTTTACCCTTGTGCTGCTGTGACACTGACGGTTTCACTGCAAGTCTGACGCCAGCATTGTTCACCATTACCCCCCAGGAAACGGGCTTTTTCTGAAGCCAAAACATTTGAAAGCTGAAGTCTCGCTACCCCTAGAAGCAAGTCCTTAGCTGTTTTGTCCTTGTGCCACAATTCAACCAACAGTGGTAATCTGAAACAAAGAAGTTATTTTGGTGTGAGGCATCAACGTGAAAGAGGAAGAATTTCTATTAATTTGGAAAAAGGACCCCATGTTGTACAAGTAACTTCTCAAATCAGCAATAGTCACAGCCATCAAAAAAACCCAAAAAAACAAAAATAAGACTGACTTTATATCTTCATCGCTTACTCACTTAGGTCAGATTATTATTCCTTTCTCCAATGAAAAAGAACAATGCTGCAGTGAAAGTGATTGAATGAATAATCTGAACAGACCTAGAGCATCTTCATTTATAAATACCTATAAATAAACTTTAGTCACTGCCACTCATAGAACACATCCCCTTCATACCTTCTCTCAAAATACCTTTGTTCTGATGATTTTTTATTTCACATCTTAGTTATCAAGAGCTGCTGAGACTACTAGGAAAACTGTGCCATAGCCCTCACTGTACTCAGCTTCCTAGGTACCTGCTGTATTTTCAGAGGTATCAGATAGGTCTTGCATATTATAAAGTGAAAAAAAAAAAGTACCAATTACATTTTAAGTAATGATTTGTTAAAACCCTGCTATCAACTTTTACTTTCACAACTTGCAGCAACAGCACTTGTTTCTGTAGGCAATGATCCCTGCATAAATATTCAAGAGATAAAAGCAAAAATTTTGGTGTTCCCAACTTTAAATATAAGTAATAGAGAAACTGAAAGAGCAAAGTATTAAATATTCATTGGCATTAACCCTTGGATTCTTTTCCAAATTCTCCAAGTGATGATCTTAAGTAAAAAATTTGAACTTTGACTGCATTTACAACAAAAAAATAGATAGTGTAATTAAGGTAAAAAGAATGCAAGTTATCACCTCAAGAATGTATCCTGAAGCTGATGAGGTATAGTTGCAAAGTCAAACGCACAGTAGGACTGTGGAAGAAAGACTTCTGTGTTCTTTCTGACTTCTACAGGTGGGCTTGTCATAATAGGTGCTGCACTACCAAAAAATGGATACGAGTACCTAATATAAAAAAATTAAAAAAAAAATAAAAATTAATAAAT
>WTSP01004897.1:0-23299 GCA_025331215.1 Actenoides lindsayi | reverse complement strand
TATAAGAAGTGTCAGAATAATTTGAAAATTTCAGTCACATTTGAAGAATTGAATTTTTAACTCCCACAATTTCATTAATTAAAAGAATAGTAAAATCATTTTACCAACATGATTTACAGTGTTAAGCATATGATAAACTACAACGAAGGGGAGGCCAAGAGCATCCTGAACTTCACTTTGCTCAAATTGATGATGCCAGCTGTCAGCTAAGTTATTAATAAAATAAATGCTTCACCAAATGCTGCCACTTATAAAATTCTGTACTTCAACTGTTTGTGAGAAGTGTTTAAAGAGCTTGTTTAGACATGAATGAAAGAATGCTCACAACATACAGTGAAAATGCAATTTTTTACCCTGCAACTTTTCTTAGCGTTTATGTTTGGATATTTCTCCTCTTCAGTTTCTTGTCACATTCATCACTGACTGTAAAAATCGAAACAGCAAAACCTATTTGTTTTAACTGTTCTGAAGCATATTAATTTTTGGAATGTTATGTGAAAAAGCTTTTATGTGACAAAACTCCATCTATTTATATTGTTTTCCATATGCTATTTAGTAATACAGCCTATATGGAAAACCATTAATAATGCAATCTATATTAGCTGTGCTTTAAAACATTTCACCTCTCCGCACCAGCCCTACCTTTTCACCCTAGTTGAAACAAAATTTAACCTCCAAGAATCATTAACATGAATAGATTTGTTGGTGAACAGTTAAAACTGTCTTGAACTAAACTCCCTCAGAACAGCAAATGCAAATCAAATACAGATGCACCTTCACACCCATAAATATTCAACCCTCTCAAATCAAATCACCATTTAAAACATATGCTTCATCATGTGCACCAGAAGGGCTGTAGTAGTTTTTACAGTTTGCCTTTCTATTAAGAACAACTAAACTTACATATGTCGTCAATAGTTAACACACCACAAGAAGGATTTTTATTATTTTTTTTTAAACAAAAAATCCTCCCTTTATCTATGAAGTCTTGACCCTAAACACTATGGAAAATGTAAAACAAAGCAAAGAATTTGATAAAAGAAAGTTTCTTCTCGAAATGTTAAAAAAGCATACAGATACTGGTTTCAATACACTTAACTTTTAATTGGTCATTTGCCTTTTTAGTTCTTATGCCTATAAGTTAGCACTCAGCTCCCAGCTAACACAACTTAGCCTCCAAAAGTGTTCCCATACTTTTCATGTTCACATCGGTAACAACCTAATCTCTAAGCAAGAGTTCCGAACTAGTACTGGTAGCTTTCTACTTTTGATTCAGGCACAAAGCTCACATATCCAAAAAGCCTACTGTTTTTGTAACTCCACAAAATAGACTACTTCTCCCTACTAAGACTTGCTTCTTGTAGTCAAAGACAATTAAAAAAACCCAATACTACCTCTCAGAATGATAACACATTTACTACAGTGGTTCTCCACTTCAAGACTAGAATGTGCTTTCTTTAGATTCACTGTCATACACAAACCAGGTGAATCTGTCTCTTAGTAAAACTCTACAAGGGGTTCTTAGCTGAGACAACTGAAAAGCTGAGACAATGGAAAACTACAAAAAAAAAATTAAAAAAAAAAAAATCACTCCTATCAATCAGCTGGAAAGGCAGCCAGAAAGTAGGAAGACAAGTAATCCTCCTTTCTGTATTATCTGAGCTCAGATATTCGAGTGAAATTTAATGTAAATTATTATGCAGATGAAGTGTTACATACTCTTTAATGCTGTAACGCTCAGAAGTTTAGTGATAAACCAATAAACATTCTCAAGTATTTTGCTACTGAAAACCAGCTATGTAAAGGTAAAAGGCATCAAACAGCATATTACCAGCAATCACTCAGGTTAGGAAGGCTTTGTATAAAAAAAAAAGTGCTGTTATTATGAATAAGATCAATAAAAACAAATCATACCTTAAAATGCAATTTATTGGAAAGCCAACTTCCAGACCACGGATACTTCGTAAGTCTATTGAAAAGCAAAAATGGTGAGAGGCTGCTGGAATTACAATTTTCTGTGCTGAGACAGGTTCAGAAGAACTGGATTCACCCACAGGGTTTGGTTGAGATGCAGCTACTGGACCATTATCAGCTGAAAACACAGAAGAGGATTTGTGTGCATTTTTAATAATTTGTCTGCCCAAACCAACAAAATATATTACAGACAGCTCTCACTTCAAATGCAAGTACATACAAGGTACTTCCTCAAGAGATTTTAACTCCTTGTAATATAACCTAATGCCAAGAAAAAAAACACAAACAGAGAAAAAACACAATATGCTTTCATCTTAAGAGATTCTGTAATAATTCTCCTTCTTTTATTAATCTTCAAAGCTATGTAGAAGAAAAGTTTAGACTAAGATCCAAGATATTAATTCTTCAAGACATTAATTCTCCAGAAGGATGCTATAAAGACTTCAGTTTCAATAGTTCACATAAGTGTTCCTATCCAACTTGAGGGCATGCAGAAGTGGGCTTCAAAAAACCCAAGAAAAAACAAAAACCCACACCAAAACCCACCAAAACATTCATAGTAACTTAGTTTGCTTTGAATTAACCAACCTCTTTAGTTCGGGACTGAAAAAGATGGAACACCAGATCACTTACAGTGCTGACATAAGGCAGCATTAACTATTGGTCCCAAGCTGAGGTTGAACTATTGAAATAAACTAAAATACTCTAGCTAAGTCTGTAAAGCATATTTGCTTATGTCCTTTGATCAGAACACACCCACTATGACATCCATATTATAACTGAGAAAGCAGAAGCTACAGTGAGTGTCTGTCCAACTGCACTAAAACTTCTCAAGTCCTTGCACTGGGACACAACACTGTCTTCAAATAGTAACAAGTTAAATTAGAAATTTTACAGACAGCGTCTCCAAAACGTAACCTCCAAAAATTTTTAAGATGGTAGAGTACAGAAAGAGGTAAAGAAACTGTCAGAGAAGAACTTAACTATATTTTTTAAGTGCTACTTGTTCTGATACTCCTTCATTATTATGTTTTCATTTTTGTAATCTTTAAATACATCGTTACTAGCATTGACTTTATTTCTTCCAGCTTGTTTGAGTGTTTTATTTGCTTTAACAACACAAAAGAAAAATGCAATAATACTTCAATGTCATCTAGTTTGCATAATATAGGAATAAAATAATTTTCAGCGATTCAGGTAAAATGACACTAGATCACTTGGTGGAATGAAATGGCTAAATAGAAATTTAAAGCTGTCACAGACAAGAGAACAAATATTGCATAAAGCCTATTGTTTTTAAGTTGCTACTATATTCAAACTTCCTTCAATGCACTAAATTCCATAAATTTTACATTACCGGAATTTTGCAGATCTGTCAAGAGAGGTGACTTTGCTCTGGTCTGAGATTTGAGAACTGGAAGCTCTTCAGTATACTGCTTGTTAACATCTTGGCAAGAGTCAGGCACCAGCCCTAAAAGATAAACATGAGATTACATGTCTTATGTTTTACCAAATGCATTGGGTTGGACTGAGCTGGAGTGAATCTTCCCCACAGCAGTCCTCCCAGTGCCAAAGGTGCTGGTAACACACCCATGTTGTGGCTACTGCTGGGCAGGGCTCACACAGCACCAAGGCTGGTTTTCAACATTCCCTTGCAGTGAGATGGGGTGGGCAAGATCTTGGGAAGGGACATGACTGGGACAGCTGACCCAAACTGACCAAAGGGATATTCCATGCCATATGACATCAGCTGAACTATAAAAGCTAGAAAAAAAGCTTCTGTTATTTATGTAAGTAATTCTTACTTGACTGAAATTTATCACCACAAATGATTAGTACATGATCCAAGACTATACATGACAACCAGCAAAAAAAATTATATACCACATACCCTTTTTTTTTAGCTTTGTGCCTTTTTCAAACTTAAGGCTTTCTGCTTCACTTTCTGTTGCTTCATCTTCTGTTGAAGAGTGGTAATCTTGAGATGGGACATTTTGGGATCTCTGCTGCAGGCCCTCTGTTTTTCCACTAATAGGTGAAAGTACTTTCTCCTGTGGCTGTTTAGGTTCAGTTGGAGCATTTGAGGGAATCAAAGGCTGAATGAAGTAATACAGTTTTCTTATTGATCATGACTTGCACCGAAAAAGTCTGACTACATTTTTATAATATTAGATTATTTTTCTGACATAAAAAATGAAGCAATGAAAGGATTATTCAGATAAAGCAACTTACTCATTCCAATATTCTTTTACATACTTAACTGTCAAATATGACTTAGAATACCTGTTTGGTTTTTTTTAACATGAAACTGTGCAACAGTGTCTAAACAAAAACTGAATAAACTATACCTGGGCACTCAAGCTCTCCCTTTGCAGAGTTACAGATACCCCAACAGTAGGAGCCATATCCAAAGGCAACTGTGGCAATTTCTGTTTAGCTCTATTTGGTGGAACAAGGACAAATGCTCCTTCTATTGCCACTGGATGTTGATCTATCCCCACACTTCCCTTCTTCAGTAGTCCAGACAATGGTATTTCAGTGCTTCCAAGAGACTGGTCCCCACAGCAAAGATGAATCTGTATATATAGAATGCTAGAAAGTAAATGGCATGTGCATTTCCACTTGAACTGTCTGTTCATCCTCTACTAAAGATAGCATAAATATGACAAATTAAAATGATCATCCCTAGTCTAGTTCCTGTATGCTGAGAACATGTTTTAAGCAGCATAAGAAAAGCTATGAAGCTTCAGCATTGAGCAGGCAGGATCTGCCCTGTGCTAGCCCTGCAGATTACAGCGCTGCCCTTCTGAGGACCTGTCATAGCATTCCTTCTGGAGGACAAATTCAGCAGTCTGTGCAGACTCTTGCCCTTAATGTACAGGCATATAAAATGCATGACTGCAAGGTTAAAAAAAAAAGTTATTTGAAAGCTCAGCCTTCATGCAGGTATTTAGACACTATTTAAACGGCAAGAATTTTTTAAAATTAAATAACTGTTCTTAATTCTTTATTATTCACAAAAAGTGCTGAGGACAGTGATTTTAGAACTTGGGCAAGAGTGACCTGAGCATCTGGTGTGGGTGAGGTTATCACAGGCAGCACAAAGCAGGACTGTCAGTTGCAGCTGGTCTGATTTAAGAGCAGGTCCTAGAGCGCTTGTGAATGCCACTTCAGTTCTCTGGGAATATCATGTTTCAGCAATACCCTTTATCATGATGTGTAACCCAGCTTACTATAGTGACTGTACTCCATCCAAGCTGGGAAACTTGCTGCTAAGGTTTCCCTCATAGTAGCAAGAAGATCAACTTATATTTGAGTCAAAATATTGTGTTACATTCTAGTTTTGGAAAAATAAATGCTTTCCAGTTTCAGCCAGAGCCATATTTTATTTCTTTTAATTATTTATTTTCATTCACATTTGAGAAGAAATGGCTTACCTGCAATTTTGACTGTGCACGAAGGTAAACTTGAAGGGCATCAGCTGTACTACGTATTCGAACTGAAGCTCTTTCTGGCTCAAAGTCTGGATTAATTAAATCAGTGAAAGGTTCATTTGTGACATCATTTCCCAGTAATGAGTAGTAGAAAAAAAACTCAGGCTGTCGTTCAGGAAGCTTCGTAGTACTAGGAACTAGCTAAAAAAAAAAAAAGAGGAAGAAAAGAAGAATGTATCTCTTTCACTGATGTACAGTTACAGTAATCCTTAAGCATTAGCTTAGAAATTAAAGAGCTTACAGATCTCAAACTACTACTGAGCATCTTACCTAAATCCTAGCTTGCACCATACAAAATAAAAAACACTTTTGTATTTTCATATTGAATTAAAAAATTATAATCTACAAGCATACCAATAACTTGCAAAATGACCCACTTTGAATTATCTTTAAGATTTATCAGCACCAAGGGTTGTAAGTGACATCATATATTCAATAATGTCAAGCACTACACAAATACTCAGAAATAAGCAGTGCCTCCACAAAATATCTACAGTGTAAATAAACAATGCAGATTAGATACTGAGTTATTATCTAACTTCTGTGATTGAATAAAAGACTACACATCCAGAAACATCTACTTCATCCTGTAGTCACTGCAACTGTAAGTTTAATGCTTAATAAGGCACAAGCTACTCCAGAGTGATCACAGTAAATTTACTTCACAAGGCCTTATAATTACGACATGGAAAAATATTTTGTTTGAAAAAAGATGACAAAACTGTGGAGAGTTTGTCATACACTATGAGTTACATAATAATGAAAGTCATGCTGTCTTGGAGTTGTGATTTTCACAGTAAATTGGACATACCTATATTTTTGAATTAGACAATGTGTACAGTGTGGTACAGTATAGGATAAACACATCAGCTGGGGTATAAAGCTGAAATAATCACATTAGCATGGCACTTCATCCAGGCTAGTACGTCCTTCCCTTAAGCAATATATAAACTCTTCTGCTTCATATATCTTACAGATCTGAAGGTATTTCATTTGAACTTCAGCACATGTGTACCACATTGAAGACTGATGTAATCCATATAGATACTTTTCATACTATGCTGTAATATAAATGTATGCATTTCATAGAAGTGCATAATTTAAAGTAAATGCAGTTTTAGTGCTCCAGATGAAGTCTGATCTTTCATCTGTAATGGCATGTGAGCACTATATAATGTTTTAAATTTAATTCAATTTGGAACAAAGCTATTTGCCTCAAGAAACTTAAAAAGATTTCTAAAATCTTGACTAGAGGTAAGATGTATGAAGGTGAAAACACAAACATAGGATAGTATTTCTTAAACTGCACATAGCAAGGAAGCAAACCTGTTCCAACTGTGTGGCAAATGCAATGGTTACAGACAAGACAAAATAGTCTCTGCAATACTCTGGTGGTCCAATTTGATGATAGCCCTCATCTTCATTCAAGACTGGCACAATACTTTTAAGGTCTAGTCCAGAAAGAAAGGTAGATGCTAAGAAAAAAGAAAAAAATACATAACTTGTGACCTTATTAATTGCTGCAGGAGTCTCATATATCATTGTAATTTTATCTTTATTATATGTGGGGAAAGAAAAATTACATACGAAGATCTTGATGCTTGGTTCCAAAGCATTTCAACACAAAGAATACCCTAAATATACACAGGTATAGATACAAAAAAATTCCGAAATTGATTTCTATTCGGTTGGCACAGATGTTACTTCAAACACTATGCTATACAGAATGCTAGTGCATATTTTTATTTCATGTTACAGTGAGTAACATTACAGTGACTGTAACTCTCTTTCACTATATTAGAGTTTACTGTGATGTTCCTTTATTTTACTCATTAAAGGAAATGCAAGACAGTAACTGATATGAAAGCCTGTTCAATTGTGAAAGAAGTATGATGAAACATTCCAAAGGTCTATGGAATGCTTCATTTAAAGACTTCTAATCTGAAGTCTTTAGTGCATAAACCACTTTGCAACCTGGTTTTCCAATTTCTACTCTGCAGTGCCAGTATTCAAATCAAATCATCTCAGGTTAACATAATAGTAATAACCAAATAGCACTTTTGGTTGTGAACCAAATGGCTCCATTTCAGACACTGGAAACTTTAGACCACTTAATTTTCTTCACTCAGGTCAGTGAAAGAAAAAAAAAGTTAAGAAAAATAAAATTAAAGTTTATGAATCCTAAAAGGAAAACATCTCCTTAACTATCTGACTAGACTAGAACTGGGTAGTCTAGTTTTGTCCCACTCAGTGCTTGGAACGTTAACTTTAAACCTGTGAAAAATCCACACTTTTTCCCTACACTGCCTAAATACAGTATTATTGACAAGTACTGAGATGACGGAAGAAAGGGAAAACCTGGCAAATTTGTTTGTAGCAATTATTCCACATTATTCCACAGAAGGTGTGAAGTGGAAGACTATGAAATTAAAATTCTCTTGAGATTTAAACCAACACATATGCAAGAAGTGATATGTTCATCTGGCACAAAAGCACTTTTATTTCAAAGCGAGTAATATTATGTTACTCACCCTTCCCTTCTCTAGGGGGTGCCTCCTTTGCTTTGAAACCATCAACCAGTGTTTTTGAATCAGTCTCCAACACAACACCTACTTGTATTTCAGATTTAAATTTGGTGTACTTGTTACTAAGCAGAGGATACCATTTTGGTGCCTACATAATAGAAAGAAAAAAAAAAGCCAAACAAAACAAAACACAAACCGAAAGCATTTAAAAACATTGTAAAATAATATAATGTTGTTACAGAATAGACTTGCTTTAGCATTCATCTACATCTTCAGAAGTATCTACATCATTGTCTCCAGAAATACACTCTGGTTTTTAGTTCCACACATTTGGTCTACTTTGAGTACCCTATTATGCTAAAAGATTCTACAGAGTGACTCCTGAAAGATTAGCTGAACTTACTCTTTCCACCGATTTGTACAGTAAACAAGCTAGCAAGAAAAACCTACCATAAATCTTTAATTAAAAAAAAAATAAATAAAATCTTCAAGTTCTCAACTGAAAGTACACATTTATATGGATCACAATTTCTTAAGAAGTGTGACGTCCAAATAAGACACCGGGGTCTTGTTATATTCCCTAACAGAGTTATATTTTGATCAAGCACAATATAGAATTTTGAGTAATTACATTTATATAATGATATTATGTTTGATCTATGCTGTGTTATGGAGCTAGAACTTCTGATGACTTAACACATCTTCCACAGAAGCCCATTAAAAAAAATTTAAGACTTCATTTAATGATGGAGATTTAATTCAATTGCTTTGATAAATATTTCCAGGCAATTATACAACGGAATTGCTTAAAAAGTATTGCTTACAAGTGTTCCAATTCTTAAACTCAGAAGTGCAAGACTACTACAGAAGTATTGTCTTTTGCCCATGTTCTTACATGGAGTCAAGATGCTTTCCTCTATTAAAAAGACAAACAACCAACAACAACAAAAACAGCATAAAGGGAGAAGTACATAATCAACTAGGAGTCATGCTCCAGAACAAGACTTGAAGTTTTGCCTGTGTCTTAATTCAAATTCTACTATCTGAAAAATTTCTGTTAATATTGGTTAACAGTACTATTAAAAGTTTTATACACCATAACATACCTGTTTCTTTTCCTGCGCTGCTCTTAAATCAAGTACAATATAGCCTATATTCTCTTTAGCTGAAGACGCAGGATCCAATGCAAAACACTGGAGTTTGATAGGTGTACGCTGCAGCCTGAAAGGACAATGCAGTTGAAATCCAAAACGTAAAAGTCATCTCTGCAATTGGTTCATAAAAACAATTCGTAAGTTTCAAGCACACCAGTTACAGAAAATTTGTTACATAACTAGTATTAGTAGGCCAGAAACAGAGTTAATATTGAATGTCTAAAACTTCACCATTAAAGGTGAGAACAAACAAGTGGATTAATTTTGAGAGACGAGTGCATTGGAATCTCCCACAGCCTGAAGTGCTATTAAAGAGATGCTAGTGCCAAATAAATGAAATCTCACCAATGAACAAGAAATAAGCATTGCACACCACATGAAACTGGAATTTCAGTTGTGAGGGTATCTTAAAAATAGCACTTATGAAAAAGACTTTTGTGCAAAGCACCTAATAACACTCAGAGACATAAATAAGGTGTCAGTATAAGGTATATTTTAGGCATTTTTCTCTCAAAGTTATTATGGCCTTTTTAACTTCTTCAAAAATGTGGAGGTAATATGATAATATCTCCGTTACACCCAAATGGCAGTTACGGAAACCTTTAAATTCACAGCTCCTCTAGTCAACATTTTCAAAAAATATCAGGCTTTAAGTTAATTCGTGTCACATTATACATAAGAAAGCTTGAATCCAGTGCTTGACCCATAGCATTAATAATTTGCTATATGCTCTTAGTTTTCTCCAGCAGTGTAAAAACATACTGTTTAGAAATTTTAAACATCACTTATCTTGCCACATACTACTTTTGTTTGTTGTGATAACATTATTGTAGATCAGCGCATAGATATAAGTTTCTTAAAAAAAAATTCAGATGCCAGTAATACAAAAATTGTGTTTCAGCAGCAGTAGAAAAATAGTAGTAGAAAAATAAAATTTATCTCCAGATTAGATTTAACTTTCTAATGTTACCTGTGTTGATGAAGTGCTTTCCTATCAAGTTCCCAAGCCAATTCCGTAGCAAATTCTGGCTGATCTGTATGCTCTACAGGATCAGTAGCCAACTGTTCACCATCAAACTTAGCTTCAACTATAAGCATGTGCTTGGATCGTTTTGGAAAATAGCGCCCTGTAAGAGAGTGTAATTGCTGTGTGCCATCACTAAAAAAAACCAGCTGAGAGCTTAGACTTATGCCATAAACCAATTACATAAAAATACATTTCTTGTATCATCTTCCCTATGCTCATTGTAAAGCCATGGTCTTCATATTAAGAAAAAGAAAATAGTCTTTCCACTGTGCAGAAGTAAGAGGAACATAATATGAAATGGATTATTTGTGAAGCATCCAGAAATAGCAAGATATTGAGTAACAAATAACAAAGAGAGAAAGAAGCTAGGCAACTAGTATGATTTGAGAAATCTACAGTTTGGAATAGATCAAGTAAACAGGCGAGAGACAGAGATCACACATTTTGCTTTCGCTGCATATTTTATCACTGTCCCACGTCAAAGCAGCAAAACTCAAGCTAATAAAAGCAGCAAAAGGTGCTTTTCCAACTACTTGTTTTTGGAGGAAAAAACCCAAACCAAAACAAAAATCACTACTAGCTTAGGAGAGTGCCTGAAGTTGTACAGGATTTGTCTTAGCTTCAGCATCATCCCAAATTGTGATTATTAATTGAAATGCCAAAACGAAGTGAACTCCTCCGAAATTCCATGTGGGGAGGGGCTACATTCATGGCAGCAGAGGACAGGAACTCGTTTTAAAACTACCTTGGCAAACTACATAAATGGACAGAGAGATAATAGGTTTTACTTGACAAAGAGAAAGCATTCAGCCAAACATCCCAAACCAGAAAAAAACCCCAACCAACCAAAACCCCACAGTGATGTGGTAATTACGCTTCAGTAAATATATCATCTGTAGAAATACAAGATGAAGAATAATTAGCTAGGTATTTCAGTCGATACTAAAAGAAACCCAACTTGACACTATAGAGCTAAGAAAGGATAGAAATACCATTAAAAAAAAAAAAAAAGTAGTGTCCAGACACAGGAAACGATGGTGGTCACTGTAAAACACCGTCCGGCCTGCCCGGGCGGGGAGCGCTGCGGGGGGAGCGGAGTGCGGCGGCTCGGGGCTCTCTGCAGCCCCAGGGGCGGCAGGAACACGGCGCATAATCGACAGCACAGGCAAGCCGAATGTCACAAGAAAAAAAAAAAAAAAAAAAAAAAAAAAAAAAAAGTGTGTTTTTTTTCAGGCAAGGAAGGATGCTTTCATCATTCATTTTAAAGAGTATTTTGGTTAAATATGTCCAGAAACAAGCCGGAGGTTGTGACACACCCCCCCCCCCCCGGCTTTAAGGTACGTAGGCCCATAGCTTTATTAATATAACCAGTTCATTAACTACAGCTTAGCTTATCCCGCTCACCCCACCAGAGAGAACGCAGCTGCAGACAGAGACCACCTCCCATTTTCCGTCCAGGACGGAGACTAGCCGGGAGGCTGCGACCTCTCCCGATCCCCCAGTTACCTTCCAGAACGGAGACGACGATCAGCAGCCGATCGGCGGCTCTGGAAACCATCTCACCGTTCCGCCCGGGGGTCGCAGAGACCAGGAAGCGTAGCCGCTCCCGAGGCAGAGCGGAGAAAGGGAGAGCCAACGACCCTCACGTCCTGCCGCCACTCGCCGCCCTTTTACCGCCTCGGAGCCTTTAAACGCCAACCGCCGCCCGCTGCCACACTTCCGCCTAGCAACGGCGGCCCCGCCTGCCGCACAGCGCTCCGCTTCCGGCGCTGGATGCCGCCGCACCGGCCCCACCCCCGCCCCGGCCTCTCGCCGCGCTGGCCCCGCCCCGGGCCCGCCCCGCGGCGCTCTCCGCGCTGTCCCTACCTCGCGCTTCCAAGAGGCGTTCGCGGCCGCCTGGACTGGTGGCTGCGGTGTGCAGCCCGCTGGAGACTGCCGCTGGCTGCATTGCATCATCTCTCTGTTTTCGGTTGTGGAAGCGGGGCGTTTCAGGAAAGGCCGGAGGTGCTGCTAAGCAGGTGCTCGAAAACTGTGACATAATTGCGGTGATGGAAACCTGGTGGGATGACTTGCACAGCTGGGGTGCGGCGATGCTAGCGATGAGCTCCTCAAAAGGAGGAGGCCAGGAATTAGAGGTGACCAGGTTAGTTAGAGGGGACTGTGTTAGGGGCTGTTCTGACTGTCTTGAGCTTGATGGTGATGATCAGGTTGAGTCTTTACGGGTAAAGATAAGGAGAAGGCCAACAAAGCAGAGATCATGGTGGGAGTCTGTCACAGACCACACATCCAGGATGAAGAGGCATATGATATTAGTAACAATATTTTCATTGAAAGAGTTGTCAAGCATTGGAACAGGCTGCTCAACGAAGTGGTTGAATCATCCCTGGAGGGATTTAAAAGATGTGTAGATGTGTTGCTTAGTGATGCGGTTTTTCTATGATTCTGTTGTTCTAATACCATCTTCTGGTTTTGGCTGCTTCTCATACTCCTCCTTAGTAGTTAGCCTACATTATTGAAGAGGTAATTTAGCTACAACTGTTCTTCCCATTCCCACTTTGTCTGTACATTCTTAAAGTTTCTTCTAGGAGCTACAAACTGTCCTAAACCACTTTTCCAAGAAACATGTTTACCAAAGAAATCTTACTCATTTATCCCTTCAGTTCAGTAAAATCTGCTGTCTTGAGATTTGTTATGCCTTTTTCTAAAGGCACTTTTTTACCCTAAACTGGGACAACCGAGTGACTCTCAGGCTTCAAGTAATACATTAGAGTTGTAAGGGCATCTGAAGAGAACAATATAAAGGCAATGGTAGTATTAATAAGATAATTTAAATGTTAGTGCCATGCAGCACTCTCCTTTTTAATAGTTTGTGAGATGATTTTAATCTATCCAAAAATACACACTTAGAAGTAAACAGGATTTAACAGTCAAAAAATCACACTAAGAGGAATCAAAGTGTTTTATTCATAACCCATGTTTCAACTGCAGTCAGTTTTTATAATGTTAACTGAAAGTCAATGTGTTTTTCCATTGTCTTAGTTCAGTTGTTCAATGCACGTTAGGGAAATTAATATCATTATTATGCTCCTCCTTTAGCAATAGAATTAGAATGGTAGCACTTTCAAGATTCATTTGTCAATTTATAATCAAATTTCCATTAAGACCATAGAGTTTGTCCACTATCTTATGCTTCACTACTATCTTCACTTACCCATGTAAGGAAACAACATAACTAAAATTATCTAAACAGAAATGATAAGGTAGCTCATGAAAGCAAAGCACGTAGTGAATATTAGGTACAATATTCAAGTTAATGCAAGTTACAAAATTTTCTTGATACACCAATGCTTAAACTAATTACTGAATTATTAAATGCTTTAGTCAAAATTAGTTGCTTTTATCTTCTTGTTTAAGAGGCTATTAAGTTACAACAGTTCTTCATAATTATTAACTGATTTTCCTTGGCATGGCTATTTTTTGAATCCCAGCTTCACTTTCCATTAATATCATATGTTAATTTTGTCTCCGTTTATTAAATTATCCCTCATTTTACTTACTCTGCTTTTTTTACTTCATTCTTTTAAATAAACATTTTAAAATTTATTTCCATTCACATAGAAATATTTGCATTTGTTGCATTTCTGTCTAAATTTACAACTAAGAGGTTTGAATTATTCCTGCTAAAGTTACATCTTTGATCGTTCTATTTATCTACGTGTTAGGTATCTGTTCCTAAGTGGCTTTCATCATTCTAGTAGTAAAGCCAAATTAAGGCATTGAAAAATACAGCTGTTACGTCTTGGATGTTTGGCCTTCTCCTTAGTAAGAATATATACAGACAATGTTTGCTTTGGAATTATTTTTTAATAATGCATGGTTATATTAAAAACACCCCAGGAGTGAGCTTTCAAATAAGGCGAGAGGTTGATGAGATTGGTAAGTGTTCCACATTAGTTGTGGGTTCAGCCCACTCAAGGCAATCAGTCCTTTCCCATCAGGGATGCATTGTATTAGTTTGCTCAAATTTGGAACATTGTATTTTCTATTACAAGTCAGGTTAGCAGTCAGTTGGCTGCAGTATGGCACTACTGAGGTTTCACACCATGTAGTGATAGCTTCAGAGATTCCCCCCTTGCCACTACTAACAAGCTAGAATCGGGTAGCTATTAATTGACTTAGGATCATTTATTTAGATCTTATTTAACTGGCCTTGCAACTTCTCTAACACTTAAGAGATTCTTCGAGCACAGAGTATGGTAAATAGCCATATCCCTTTGTAGTGGGGATTTAAATTACACATAAGTGTAATGTGTGTTCTAAAAGACTAACATGAATTACTCCTCTTGTGGTCATTTGGTTACATTTTAGAATATTTTATAACTGTTCTTAAATGTTTTGTTTGTTTTATTTTTTTGTAAAACAGAACTTCAGTAAGAGTATGCTTTATATGGAGATTGAATATGGGAAAAGGATATAAAATACTATCCTTAAGGTAGAATTTAGAATTGGAATTACTGACCCTTGGTGTATGGCCTGGTATGTTCAGGAAGGGAAAAACATCGTTTAAAGAGAGGAAATTTACATTAAAGAAGGTGGCAGCTGAAGGCTCCTTTTAAAGATTAGATTAGAAGAGCAATAAACTTTATTCTTCTGGAAAAGGGAGAACTGAATGCTGAAATACACTCTTCAGAATAAGCAGGAAAAGATTATTTCTACTCCACTGACAGTTGCAGTATGTGTAACCAGATGGTGTAGATGTCACTGGGAAGTTTATTGTAATGCCGAATTCACATAAACTGTGCTTGTGAATAGTGCTATCAACGGAAACTAGGAGGCTGTTGTACTGGGGTTTTGTCGCAAGGGTTGGGGGGTTCAGGCAGTGCTACAGCAATGGCTTCTGTCAGAAGCTGCTGTAGAAGTTTTTCCCACGTCCAACAGAGCCAATGCCAGCTCACTCCAAAACAGACCTGTCACTGGCCAAGGCTGAGCCCATCAGTGATGGTGGTAGCACCTCTGTGATAACATATTTAAGAAGGGGGGACAACTCCCCTGCACTGTTCAGCCAGAGGGAGGAGTGAGAATATGTGACAGAAACAACTCTTCAGATACCAAGGTCAGTGAAGAAGGAGGGAGAGGTGGTGCTGCATGCACCAAAACAAAGATTCCGTTGCAGCCCATGGTAAAGACCGTGGTGAGGCAGGCTGTCCCCTGCAGCCCATGGAGGTTAATGATGGAGCAGATACCCACCTGCAGCCTGTGGAGGACACCATGCGAGACCAGGTAGATGCCTGAAGGAGGCTGTGACTCCATGGAGAGCCTGCACTGGAGCAGGCTCAGAGCAGGACCTTTGTCCCTGTGGAGAGAGGAGCCCATGCAGGAGCAGGTTTGCTGGTAGGACTTGTGACCACATGGGGGATCCACACTGGAGCAGTCTGGTTCTGGAGGACTGCACCCCATGGAAAGGACCCACGCTGAAGCAGTTCATGAAGAACTGCAGACTATGGGAAGGACTCATGTTGGAGAAATTCTTGGACTGTCTCCTGTGGGAGGGAGCCCACACTGGAGCAGGGGAAGAGTGTGAGGAGTCCTCGCTCTGTGGGGGAAGGAGTGGCAGAAAATTGGAAGTGAAGTTCATCTTGGGAAGAAGGAGGGGGGGAGTGGGAGAAGGTTTTGTAAGACTTATTCTTCCTTTTTTTTTTCATTATCTCACTCTGATTTGGATTTGCAATATATTAAATTAATTTTCAGCAAGTCGAGTCTTTGCCTGTGATGGTAATTGCTGAGTGAACTCTCTCTGTCCTTGTCTTGACCCATGAGCTTTTTGTTACATTTTCTCTCCTCTGTCCAGCTGAGGAGGGGAGTGATAGAGCAGCTTTAGTGAGTACCTAGTGTCTAGCCAGGGCCAACTCACTACAACTGTTAGAAGAATTAGGTCTGAAAAGGAAATGTACAGTTACATGTATGAAAAATGAATGCAAAGTGTCCCGTAGATATTCCCAAATTAGGCACAAAAATAATAGCTTTATTCCTGTCTCAAGAACAGGACTATCTAGAACTCTATGATAAAAAAATCAGAGCATCCTGAAGAATATTAGAATATATTCTGGATTTCCCTTAAGCATGCTTATGCTGCGACAATTTCAGGCTTGTTCATGTACCAGGTTGTTCCTGTTTCTTTTGAGACCTTTTTAGTAGAAGTATCAGGTCAGATTCTGTGTGAAAATGTCTGTGATAGGAATTCCTAAGACGGAGGATGGCTAATGACTTTTAAAGTCTAAAAATGCCATAAAAGGTTACATTCCTGATGGTTTTCTGTCATACTTCTGTCCTATTGACTGCTCACTGCTCACTTAGTAGGTAGGTATTGGTAATACTGAAGAATCAAGAATTGCCAAACCCTAGTTATTTGGAAGGAGGAAAACTTTCAGTCAGCGTTTGGGGGGGTGAGGGAGAGACACAGTAAAATGAACATATTTCATAGGCTCTATTTTTCAGTGCTTTGGTATTCTTAGAGTCGTTTATTTTTTTCAAAGTTTTAACATACCTGTCTAGAGGTAAGGCATCTTAAAGGTTACCCTGTAACTGAAATTTAAATTGAAATAATTTCTGTAAATGATATTTCCTCATGATTAATGATGAAGGGAATCTCTTATATCATCAGCTTCCCCTCATCATCATCACTCTTTTATTCCCAGGAAGTTGAACTCGGGCTCTTAGTTTAGCACTATGTTTAATTCAGAAGCCATGTGAGTCAGTGAGTAGGTTTCTTTGAAGGGATAACTTTAGTGGATTTTGAATCTTGTCCCAAGTGACTCTTACATCTCTGCAAGCAGAAAGGTCATCCACACACTTCAGGTTGTATGTGAACAGCAAACACAGTGGATTTTTGTCATTTAACCAAAGAGAATGGTATCATTTTGGCTTTCATAACCTGGCAGGTCAGTGAAAAAATGAGAACTCTGATCTCCTGAATCTGAGTTCTTTTATCTATACACTAAACCTTGCTGGTCATAATATAAATCCAGACATGATCTTTCTTTTTCAGAGAGACCATTTGTGAAGCTGCACATGCTAGGTAATATAAGAAAGGAGAAATTAAGGATGAACCCATCAAAATAATTTTTCAATATGTGGCCAGTGACAGCAAAGATGATAAAATGAGATGCTTTTTTAGAGCATTTTCAGAAAAAGTCAGTTAACTCTGGTATTCCAGTTTGGGTTGCTATCAGATCCACTTGTTGATAATGGGACATACACATTTAATTAATTTATTTAGACTTGATAAGTCAAAAGTAGGCAGAAGCACATCTGATGAAAACCAAAAGAGAACGTGGTCTCAGGGATTACTTGAATGCTGCAGAGAAGTATGGATGAGCTTGTCTTGCTAAGATTACACAGCAAATATTCTGCAGTCATTAGTGAAGAAAAAGGAAAATAATTATGTTGAGCACAACAATTTCCCTAATTTCTCTGTCACAAATGGCAATGTAGATGTGATTATAAGGAGGCAAGCAGAAGATTCAGAGTGGGCATTAACAAATAGGTAGGGAAATTAGTTATACAGTCTTAATAAATAACTTCTGACAAGAACACTATGGCTGTTTTGCCCTGAGAGAATGACATTAGTCAAAGACTGCTGGCACTCAGTCTTCCTTTCCAAATTGGGGATTATATTCCTTCCCATAAATACATGATTTCTAGGGTTCTGTCTGTGCAGATGCACAGTGTAATATTATTGATAAATTCACTAATGTTCTGGAGAACTCTGGTACATAGAAAAAATCCAAATGATTATCAAATACATATTGGTGATTTTGACACTAAAATCAAGTGATGCAAGTCACATTCTAGGATGTGCTTTCAAATACCTGTATACATGTATAAGTCCTTCTTACAGAAGTTAGAAGCTAGTCTTTGCTATATGGTGTGAAGAACAGCATATGGAGACTATGTATAGAATATCTATTTAACAAAAAGTAACAGGTATGAATGTTCTAGTTGTGAAGGCCAGATTATTGGATGTGTACTAAAGCCAATCTTTAAGGCAGAGGTGACTTCATTGTGGTGATCTATACAGATCATAGAAAGCGATATGTGGAAAAGGACAAAGTCCTAGGGAGTTTACAGTCTAGCAAGCAGTAATCTATACTTGCTTTTGTATGCATTTGCTCACACAAACTATCTCTGTAACTGACAACTCTGCCAGAGTGAGTTAGTGTCTGATTTTAGATGGACCAGATGAACAAAGAGTTAAAGACAGGATTTTTAATCCCATTATGGAGATGGATGAATGTGTAATAGAAGGATTGAATGACTTGCCCAGGGATGCATAGGAATGATAAAGCCATGAATTTAATCCTCTTTTCTACATTCCACTGTGGTGTCCATCCAGAACATAGTGGTGTATTTGAAAACCAAGGTTTTGAGCTAATCATTACTAAACAGCCTATGCTTTGTCATATATATTAATTCCTTTTTTATTTTCCTAATTGTTGTGGAGGTTGTGAGGTAAATGCTTTTCAAATTTCTAAATCACCAAAATGATGTAAAAATATTGTAACTGTCATATAAGGAAATACGATTATTTCTCCTCTCTTACAAAATTTATGTAAGGTACTGTTTGAGTGAAAAGTACATATGAGACAGTTAAATACGGGATATAGAATCACAGAATATCTGAGTTGGAAGGGACCCAAGTGGATCACTGAGTCCAACTTGTGACAGTGCAGGCAAAGGAACACCAACAGGCTCAGGGCCATGACCACTTTCCTGAGGAGCTTGTTCCAGTGCTTGACCACCCTCTCCGTGAAGACCGTTTTCCTAATATCCAGTCTGACCTTCTCCTGACATTAAGCCATTCCTTTGCATACCATCACTGGGCACAAGAGAAAAGAGATCAGCACCTTTCTCCCCAGTCCCTTAGTACCTGTATCAAAAAGTTGTCTTCAATGTGCTTCAGGAATTTCCTACATCTATTTGTGTCTGCTGTATGACAGTCCCAGTTAACATCTGGGAAGTTGAAGTCACCCAGAAGGACAAAGGCATCTGACAAACGCTGGGGCATTGGGAATTTTGCGTAGACTAATACATCGGTGTCATCATCCTGGCTGGGTGGTATACAGTAGAGTCCCACCACAATACCTGCTTTATTAGCTTTTCCCCCAATCCTTACCCAGAGGGTCTCAACCACATCAACCCCGACTGCGAGCACTGTACAGTCCAACCCCTCCTTTACACGCAGCACTACCTCTCCACCTCGCCTGCCCTGCTTTTCTCTCCTGAAGTGCCTGTAACTGTCCATCGCAGCACTCCAGTCACAGGACTCTTCCCACCACATCCCACTTAGGCCAACATTGTCATAACTCTGGGACTGAGCCAAAGCTTCCAGTTCCTCTTGTTTATTCTCACACTGCGGGCACTAGTTTACAAGCATTTGAAATGTGCTCCGCTTTATTTGGTAAGTTGTCGAGCAGAGTGCAAACCCTCACTGGCACACTGACACTCAAACCTCAGCTTGCTGTCCCAGAGCTTATCACTAGTTCAGCCTCTCACCTCTGCAGGATCAGCTTCCTGAGCAAAGGCCATGGTTTGGGCTTTTGCAGGAGACACCAGCCTCGAGCACATGGAGAGCTGATACACTTCAGTGTAACGTGTCAAGCAACAGATGACTGCCTTGAAGCTTCATGGTGTGGACCCAGCTGAGACCTTGGTCCTTTGAAAGAAAAGCTGACCTGAGAAAGGAGACCAGCCTCTTTGCTGACTGCTACCTTGCATTGAGCTGCAAAGATGGGGTGTGGCTTGTGTTTGTGAGGTATGCCCCTTGCCTCCGCTGCACAAACACCCTCTTGAGTGCTCCAGGACGGAGAAGTCGTGGGGAGGCCACCTTCTTGTTTCCCTCTGTACACGTGGTAAGCTGTGAGTGGCACAAGAAGGAAGTGTCTCACAGCAGAGCAGGGAATGTGGAGTAGAATGTGGGGTGAGTACGTAACATAGAGCAGGACTTTGCCCCCGCCCTCAGTGCACCATCCAAGTGCCTAAGCAAACCTGGGTGGGAGGAAGTGTGAGTGTGTGGAGCACCAGGTGCTGTAGGCAGCTCTTAGTGCATCCCTGAGGCTAAGCTTGAGTGTCCAGGAAACAGCACCTGAACATGCCTTGCACTCCAGCTGCTGAGACACCTTGACCCAACCAAGGGCAACCAAACAAACCTCCAAGCTCTGCCAGGGAACTGCCAGGCCCATGGGCATAAGTGTATATGCCGTTGCTGACAACACAGCTGAAGGACAAGATTCCCATCTGAGACCAGCACACACATGACATGAACACAGATCAAGGAGAAAACTGCATTTTAGCATTCAGGACATCCATGGTGTCTTTGTCCTGCAAAAACAGCAGGCAGGCACCTAGTCAAAGTGGCCCAGAGAAGCCTTGGCAAGGGGCTGTGCTCACTTCAGCCTCGTAAGGTGAAAAATTCCCAAAGACCAGTGACAGTCTGCTCCAGGGACAAATAATTCCTTCCTGGCTCCAGACCCAGGGCACCAGTGGTGTCTTCATGCTGCAAGAGCAGCTTGTATTTGATGCAAGAACAGCAGACAGGAACTCGCCCAAAATGGCCTAGTGGAGCCCTGGCAAGGGGCTGTTTGATGCTGCAGAGGAAGACAAAAAACCCTGGGGACTAGTGCCAATTTGCCCACATGGGGAAAAATTCCTTCAGACCCCACAGCTGGCAATGAGAGAAGGTGCTGGCTCTGACACCCACTTGCAATATCTTTGCAGCCCATTCCTTAGGGCCATTGCCACTGGCTTCACAAAGGATGAGGATGATGAACTCTGCAGTGCTCCTTAAGCACCAAGAATGCATTCCCATGGTCTTGTAAGGCCACTGAGCCAGCTTTGCCACTGCCATCCACCTGAAAAGGACTGACAGATGTGGGCCCCTTCAGAAGCTTGTGGTACTCCTCATCTCATCACAACCTTGTCTCCGTTCACCAAAGGAATAATGAAACAGGAGTTCTATCCGCCAGATGCAGCTTTGAATGTGGTGCTGCCAGGAGCTGGGATTGTGGCAGAGAACCTCCAGAAGCTCAATTCATCCTTGAGTCCTCCTCCCCTCAGCCCCTCCAATTAATCCCACTGGCCTCTCAAAGATGTCTTCTTCCATGCTGTGGGGCGGCCTTTGGCCAGCTCTGTCCTGATGGCACAGCCTGGCCCACTGGTGGTGCGGCACAGGAGGATGGCCCTTTTATTTCTGTTTACTTATTTCTAATTCCATCAGTATAGACTTTAGTGGTTTAAGCTGGAACTGCTTCCATTTTAATTCCAGCTTTAAGGATGAACCATTTGGAACCAGCTTGCGTCATATATGGACACATTTGTAGATATAGCATATTTAGTGCATCTTGCTTTCTGGATATCTAACTTAAATTACATTATTCATGATTTTTCAGTAGTATTGCAAACTCATAACGAACATTGACTCTAGTTGGAATTGTTCAACTATCCACAAGCCCGAAACTTTTGAAAATATATTCCTGAATTACCTTACCTTTAAAACAAAATTAGATAATCACCCACATTGTACAGGCTATTGTGCCTAAACTGATTAGAAGATATTATAAATATTGTTTTCCACTGGTTTTGTATTCCTTTTTTTTTCGGTGCCCTCTCATTTCTCATTTTCATATTTTGTATTAAGCTGTCTTACACCACATCTGTGATATTGCTGGGAGGATCTTTTCCCAGTAAACTTAGAAGGAGGTTTCTAAAATTCTGGTCCAACTTTAGTTAAATTTGTAGGAATTAGTCCAGGCTAACTGTATTCTACTCAGAATGAGACTATCTCCTAATTATTTTATACATATTTAAAAGCCATTCTGCATTTTTTTTAATATTAATGAGATATGAATGCATTACTTTTTTTTTAATATCTGTTACTAACTTTTTCTGGATGTTTAATGATAAAAAAAACAGTTCAGGTTTAATGGAATAAATTGTTTTAGAAAAACAACTCTGATATCAAGGGAAAACCATTAAAACATCAATCAGTCCTCAATAAATAAATTTTCTAAAGCAGTGGAACCATGACTTCTGTAGTTATTCTTGTATTTGTTGCAGATGCCATAAAGCAAGTAAGCACAGGCTGTCTTCAGGTTGCTTTGAGACTGGACATGAAGACAGACCTGTGCTTAAAATATAAGTCTTGTGTGTTTCGTAGTTTTTTTCAGTAGGCCTTACACAAATTATTGCATCCAGCAATATATTACAAAGTAACACACAATTTGCATTCAGCAGCCTTTGCCCAGTGCTGTCATATTACTAGATGCACTGAGAAAATGAAAAGCAGTTCAACAACATGCACAAACATTACAAACCAATCTGAGATGTGAAATGAATACCTTCCTGAAGAGCATTGCAGAAGTAATTGTAGTTAGCCATGAAATTTCTAATGAAAATGACATAATAAGCCATGCAAATGACAGATTTAGTATAACTTTTTAATATTTATTTAAGAACAAATATTTTTCACAAGTATTTGGAAAGCATTTTTTTATTTTATTTTCAGCAAAGGAACAGTTTTAGAAATTTCCTATTACCTCTACAGATTTTATGAAAGGTTCCCTCATGCTATTAGTGACTAGTAATGGGCTTCATTTGATTTTATGTTTTTCTAAGAACATAACACAAGATCCTAAAACTTGTATACTATCACCCACATTAGGTGTTGCATTATAGCACATTATAACTGACTCAGACGAGAGAGAATACCACATACTGAATAACCATTAATATACCATCTTTTCTTTAAATTTTTCTGACGTGCTTAAAAAAACCTGTCAATATGATCCTGTCTAAAGCTGAAAACAGTCCAGTGTGGACCAATGGAGGCCATATGCTAAACGGGTCCTTAGCATTACAACACACACTCAGGAAGGAAAAACTATTTTGTCTGGCTTGCCTTATTCATTGAGGTTTTTTGTATTTCTACATGGAATGCCTCAAAGGTATAAAACCCTTATGTGCATATTAATTTCACCAAAGATATAATTCCCTTATAGAATCATAGAATCATTATGGTTGGAAAGGACCTCCAGGGTCATCAAGTCCAACCTTTGTCCTAGCATTTCTCTA
>WTSP01004893.1:0-59144 GCA_025331215.1 Actenoides lindsayi | reverse complement strand
GCCATTAGAAAAGGAAACTACAGCAGCTTTAATGAAAATTATAATAATAAAAAGGGAATATATACAAATATATACAAGACCAGTATCAAACCCAACACACCCCACCCCCCTGTGATGGTAATTACATCACTGGCACCACTCATGCTGTGGAGCAGGCACTGCAAGAATCCCAGCCTGGGCCCAGCAGCAGACAGGAGCTGTGTTCAGGAGCTGGATTCTGGTACCAGATTCAGGGACACACAAATTGGGATCGACAGCAGAATGGACAGAGTCCTCCTCAGATGCTCAAAGGAAGAAACTAGAAGAGGACCCAAGCTGAGCAAAATGGCGAAGAGGTAGCCCTGAGACCCTCCTGATCCCTCAGCTTTATACTGAATATGATGTCTGTGGGATGGAATATGTCCTTGGTCAATTTAGGGTCACCTGTCCTGTCCACTCCTCCCTGCAGGTGTGGCCTTTTATTTCCTGCACCCCACCAATGTGGTACACAAGATCCAGCAGTGGCCTTGGTCTGCACACCAACCCTTGGTACTAAAGCTAAACATGCAGTGTTACCACTGCTAGAAGCAGATACAGCCTGTGAAAACATGCTACTGACTTCAGAAAGTGCAGGTAGAAGATTTGAGCTGGAAAGTAAAATCACTGAACAGAATCAGTTCTGTTCTCACTCAAACCAGGACACCTACTTGGAAGATTTTGAAAACCATGTCCTTGCAACTCATTGGGGTAATTAAATGCAGCATATGAAGCATATGTGCTTCAATCATTCATGGCTACCAAGAGGTGCAAGTCAGTATGTGCAGGAAGGTTGACCTCAGTACCGAAAAGCTTGTAATGGAATAACTGTGCTGTTGAGATTGCTTTGTTATGGTGGGAAGTGGATAATCCTCTTTGCCAACTGGTCTGGAATATTGGGGTGTTTCAAAGATGCAAGGAGAACTACTCAGGCTAGTGAAGAGCAGTAAGACAAGCTGCCTTATAAGGTGCTGGAGGGGACTGCAGTGTGAACCTGTTGGTCAGGATGCTGGTAAGGACCTGACTGGGAGCAGATGTGCCAAGCTCTGAAGCTGTATGTGTGGCACATGTGACTGCCCACCATTGGGAGCATAATAGATCTTCAGTGCCAGCTGAAACTGTCAGGTGAAAATGAGCTGCCAGAGTACATCCAGACTTCATTTCTTAATGTCTAGACCGAGTTCCAGGCATAAGCTCTTGCCTCTTCCTTAAAATTCAGATGTAACAACAGGAGACTGATGGAGTCGTGATGATCTGCCTCTCCCTGAAAGCTTAAGTAGGTTGGCTTTCTGTAAGTGGCTTTACAAAATCAGCTTCAGTAGTCAGCACTGCAGTAACTGCAACCCCTTCCAGTAACTTCAGACTTTGAGGAAGTAATGACTGATCTGGTTTTAAATAGTGAACTTCCCTCATGAACCTCTGTTAGAAGATGTTTGTAAAAGATTGCAGATGAGAAGTGGTTTCTGCTAAATGTTGTAGCCAGTCTAGAAGTTTAGATAGCCTGAGTCTTGATTCCACTTCAGTCCTTAGAAAATGCTTTAGACAACAGAAAAAGTTCCTAATTCAAATGAGTGATTTCTTTCTAGGTGTCCTAGGGCCTAGACCCTTAAACAGTGCCATCACTGATATTGCTAGCTAAGGCTGTGTGCTAGCTTCCAGGCTCAGCTTGTATTTGCAGGTAAAACCTGTCTTTTGCTCTTGGCTCAGGCTTCTGGCTAAGCTGGATTCTGGTTCTGAGTCACACTGAAGAGCTCTTTACAT
This sequence comes from Actenoides lindsayi, assembly GCA_025331215.1. NCBI lineage: Eukaryota > Metazoa > Chordata > Aves > Coraciiformes > Alcedinidae > Actenoides > Actenoides lindsayi. The sequence goes on along the minus strand of WTSP01004893.1, from coordinate 57,368 downwards.
CTGGCTCAGTGACAGTCAAGGTTCAAGAGTTTCATTAATAGAGAATGAATGTGTAGTTGATAATGATTCCCTGAAGGTTTTTTCCACTAAAACTGAAGTTCTTTCTGATAGTGAGTCTTGTGTTAGTGCAGCAGTGCTGCCTTTATTAACCTTCTGAAGCTTCTTCCTGCAAAGCCAGGAAGATTACTGCTCAGTTCTTGACTGCCCAAAGATAGGCTTCATATAAGTGTCCAGTGAAGACTGGGAAACCATGTATTCTAAATCATTTGAATACTTCCTAGCAGCTCTTGTGGGCAAGGAGCACCAACTAGCACTTGGGTTCTGGTGTAAGGCAGCTGCAGATCTGTGTGGAACAAGCAGTTCTCCCTGTGGAAACCTCAGCTATTAAGTGGGTAGAGAACTTAAATAGTCTCTGAACAGTACAGAGACTTGAAAATCCCCATGGTTTTAACACTCAAGTAGCCTTTTAGAGCAGGCAAGAGCATTTTCACACTAAACAGGACTCTTACCTTTGAGTGTCAGCCTGATGGTGTCTGAAAAGGAGATTACCTCCCCTTCTACATACCTTGCAGTGCTGCTTCAGGGACTTAGGTCTGGATGGCTGCTGACTTGCATCTCATCTTCTGTGTGATGGTGAGTACAGTCCAGAGTTGAGTTCCCCAAGTACTCCAGAGCAAAGGTGGAGGGAATGGGGTCTTTCCAAGTACTTTAAAATCAAAGAGGTTTTTGTAGGAGCTTTTGTAAGACTAACAGTTTTCCAGGCAGAGGCCTGTATTCTCCTTTGAAAGCCACACTTTGGATTCCTGTGTTGGTCTTTGCATGCTCAAGTGTTTACACAGGTGGTCAGAAACCTTAGGGGTGAAGGGGCTGTGATCTGCCATAACCTAAAAGCCATACTCTGCTTTGTGGTTCTAGTAGCTCAATTAACAAAATGCTTGGACCTGAATCCTTCACAGGTGAGGTTATTGACAAGTGAAGGTGTCCTTTCTCCAAGGAATGGAGGGTAGCAATAACCTTTGTGTGTTGCTATCTCAGGATTTGTCTGAAGCTGCAATGACATGTTTAACCCCAGGCACAAGCACAGAAATTTTGGTTTTGTGGAAGAGGCCCCATGAAGGTGACTTGTTAAACATTGGGTGCATCTGTGAACTCAGCCTGAGTGGTTCAAGGTTCAGTGACTATAAAACCTGGCTTTCAGATGGGTTACATCCTGCTGTGGTAGAAAGACCTGCTTTGCTGTGTTGCCCCTGCAGCTCAGCTGAGTAGAGTCTCACAGTGTAGGCTCCAGGAGGGTACAAACTCTGGAGTAACAAGTTAAGATTTGGAGCTTGGGTTTTGGTTTTAAACAGGGAATGAAGGTCTAAGGACTGTACCCTGCTGTGAAGCTTGCTTAGAGAGGGCATTCTTTTATCAGTGCTGTTCAAACAGCACCTTTTTATTGACCTGGCTTTGGTCTAGGACTCAGATAGGTCACTTCCTCATCCCTTAGGGGAGTATCTCTGCCTGACAAACCAAGTAGTCAAGTGACTTAGTTTTACACAGTTCTTCCTTGTGCTGACTCAGCTGATCTAATACTGCAGCTTAGTGAAGGAGATGGCATATGGGGATGTTTCTAATGCATCTTTTCTCTTCCAGCCTTGGGAGCTGCATATGGAACAGCAAAGAGTGGCACGGGTATTGCAGCCATGTCTGTCATGAGGCCTGAGCTCATCATGAGGTCAATCATCCCCGTTGTCATGGCGGGCATTATAGCTATCTATGGCCTCGTAGTGGCAGTCCTCATTGCCAATGCCCTCTCCCCTTCTATCACACTATTCAAGTAAGTTGCTGCATCTGTCAGTTTTATTTGTCCTGTCCCTGCTGCTGCTGCATGGGTGGGGTTTGCCCCAGATGCCAGGGAGCATCATCAGTGCTAAATGCTCCTGATCTGGGCAGAGCAGTATGGCCAGCATAGCAGCTGTGCTGCCTGGATGGCTTAGCCATGTGCTGCCTGATCAGTTTGCTCTGTTATCCAACAGATCAGACATCCCACAGCCAGAGATAATGTAGTGCCTTATGGCTTGAAAGGAGCAGTGTACTGGCCGTACTGGGATGGGAGGCTAAGCTTGTTTTGTGCCAGATTCTAGACCTGGAAGACACAGGTCTTTCCAAGACTGTCTAAATAGTTCCTGTTGCCTGGGAGATGCAAGTGAATAATTAATATTGCTGCTCTACATGTTGGTAAATCAATCCTCAGGCTATACATCAGGCCTCTACACCAGCTACAGCCTGAAACTTAATCTACTCTTGGCTTTTGAAAATAGTTGAAGTGACTTGACTGAGACCTGTCAGAATAAAACAGTGCTGCTGAAGTCTGACAGTAGGTGTCTATCACTGTACAAGCTGTAGCTGGTGAGCAGTGCAGTTGGTCTGATGAGCCCTGATCTAAGAAACAGAAGGTACTAAGTTACACTTGCTGCTTTGCAGTGATGAGGTGGCCAGGTCCTGATAGGGACTGCTCCTTGGGTACCCCTGCCTAGAAAACCTGACAATTTCTGTCCAGCTCATGCAGTACAAGAGCCCTAATCATTTCCTGGAGCTGCTGTAGCTGTATCATAAGGTTGCTGAAGGTTTGAGACAAGCAGCTGCTAACAGGTGTTAATGAAAGTGCTGGCCTGTGTGGCTGAAGCACAGCTCCTGCAGCTGACTGAAGTGGCCACAGACAAGCTGGGTGGCCACGTCAACTTGTGGGCCCAGTAGCTTAGTGTATGAGCCATACCCAAGGCCCAGCTAAAGGTCTTGTGGAGCTGCCCATTTTTTTTCCAGTATCAGAGCTTGGAGTCTCAGGAAGCATCTACTTTGTGCTTGCTTAAAGAGTATGGAAGCTCTTTCTGCAGGAAAGAAGTTCCCTCAAAATGTTTAAGCGATATTTCTTTCTTGCTTTGTGAAGAGGAAAAAGCCTAGATTGAAGTTTAAGGGTTGGGTGTCTGCTTGCCACTAACTCTTTTCATCTCTGTCCTACAGGAGCTTTCTTCAGCTGGGTGCTGGCTTGAGCGTGGGCCTCAGTGGTCTGGCTGCTGGCTTTGCCATCGGCATTGTGGGCGACGCAGGCGTACGGGGAACAGCACAGCAGCCCAGGTTATTTGTGGGCATGATCCTGATTTTGATCTTCGCTGAAGTCTTGGGTCTCTACGGCCTCATTGTTGCCCTTATCCTCTCCACAAAGTAAACGTCACGGTATGATGTAAAGAGATGTAACAAATCCACATTTAAAAAGCTCCAGAATGAAAATGGTCTCTCCAATGTGTACAGTTGTCCCAATTTGGTAGTTGATCCTTGTAAATGCGCAATGTATGTTAGTGACTTGTCTGTCCTGTGTGTACTTCAATATTAAATTGGATGGGCTGCTCCAAGCCTGCTGCATGGCTTGGGGTGGCCTGTGTGCAATTTTCCACCCATTGCTGTTAGTATTTTATGTATAAATATGAACTAGAAATGTAATTTTTTCTCTTCACTGGATGTTTATTTATAAAAGACTTGACATGTTCATACATCTATGGAGCAAGGATTTTCAAGTTCCCATGCTATATATATTAATCTTATATATAGGTAGATTACACTGTGGGGTCAATTGTAAGTGCAGAGAATTCCTTGGATGTAACTTTGATTCTAAAGATTGCTGTAGTGTCCTGGTATTGGAGTATGAGAATTTTGTGTTTTATTACAGCAATTGTCCGAAACACTCCCGTGTTTCAGTAGTAACCGCGTATGCTCCGGCATCAGAGTCGTGCACCCAGTGTTGGGTTACAAACTTATACCATGTTTCCAAATAAAACTTCCTCACTACATTGCTGTAATGAGTCCTCTGCCTCTGATTTCATGCTTCTGCTGCTCCTTTAGGAAGAGGAAGGGATCCTTCAGGGGGAGGCAGGTTCTTGAGGTGACCGAGTGCCATGCAGCAGGGATGCTCTCGCCTTGCTAAAGCATTCCAGTTTTCTTCTGGGCGAGTAGTGATGCTCTTGCCACTGCTGCCCACAGGCAGTACTCCCAGGATGAGCAGGACTGAGGCTGTTGCAGTGCTGTGCTCAACCCTGATTAAGCTCTGGCACCTGTAGTGGGCTGTGGCCTGGGCAGGCAGGGTCAGGGAGCAAAGGTGCTGCTTCAGTGGCAGACCAGGAATAGGAGCTGCCCAAGACCCTTTAGGCAGCTCATCTCTGGGATGTCTCTGCAGAAACTTGACTGGTTGGAAAGCTGCCCTGTTAGCAGCAGTTGCATTGAGTGCCTGAACAATAGTCTCATCAACAAAATGGAGTTGTTTGTGTTTTTAACGTGTAAATCGAGAGCATTTGAGATGAGAAGTTCTGCTTTTGCAGCTAGCAAACGCAAAAGCAACTTTATCTTGTCTTGAGGGTTTGTGAATGTTGCAGTGTGACACTGAAGCTTGTGTGGGGAAACACAGTGGACCTGTACAAATGTAGAGCTTGTTCTGAATTGTCTGTGAGAATTACAAAACTTTAAACTTAGTTGTATAGCTCGGAGAACAATATTTACCTTGTTCAAGCCAAACTGTTAATACTACACAGATACATTGTGCTGGTTATGCCTCTGATAAAATGGATCTGAGGAATGTGGAGTGATCTGTCAACCTCTTCTGCCAGCCTGGTTGGGAATGGAGGTGTGATGGTCTGTGTATTTCACATGTATGCCTGTGCATGAAGAGCTATGGCCAGAGCACGAGGAATTCACTGAAGCTGTCTGGAACAGGAACATTCAACAGCCTGGGCCTAGTAGCACCTTACACACAGTCTGGGTAGCTGGTCTCCATTCTGGGGACCATTCAAGAGACTTCAGCTATGAGCTAATCATTCTGCTAGTATGGATTTTGTGAAGGTGTATTGTTGCTTGTTGGTAATAAATTAATTGGTTTATTCTGTTTGCTGTAAAGCTGATCTGATTCATCTAACAGGCTGTTGGCTTTGGGGTGGGCTGTACTAGTGGGTTTGTGTTTTGGAAGAGCGTTTTTGCATGGCAGGCTGAGTGAGCAGTGGTGGTGCTTGGGCTGTACAGAGGTGTCACCGGATTTAAGGAAAACCTGGATGTCTGCTGAAGCATTACCGGGGTAAGGGAAATTCCTGATCTGAATTGTATTGGTTATTCTTTCCTTCAGCAAAAGTAGATGACTCAACTTTGCTTTACCCAGGAGTCACAAACAGTTACAGAAGCTATAGCATCATTCTATCTCTCTCAGCACATACTGCAGTGTTTTCCCAGTAGTTCTGTGTGGAGTCTGATAGAGCTTGTAGCTGGGAGGGGGTGAGTCACGAATCCAGGCTCTCTGGAAAGTGTGCCATGCACATTTTGCAGTTCTGGTGACAGGAATTGTATTTTGCTTGTGCAGCAGGAGAAGAGAAGGTCCTAGCTGGGACTGCAAAATAGTTGGAAGATCTGGTTTTACCTTCTTTAAGGAAACCTGCTGCCAGCCTTGTTTTTGCCAATTTACAGGGATATGAGCAAATGGCATTAAAAAGAGCCACTAAATGGTGGTGGTCGCTCTCATTTCTAAGAGAAATAAGCAACTTAAAGTAGCAGTCTATAGGAACTCTTTTAAGATTCCATTGTAGCTTGGCGACTGCCTTAGAGAAGGCAGTTCCTAGGCTCAGGATGGTGATGGATACTTATGGAAGCAAATGTAGGCAAAAATCCCATCAACAGCATTTCGGTTCCTGCCTTGGAACATGAAGCCTTGTTTGTTAATGTATAAACCCATGCAGATGAGGAGAACAGAGTATAGAACAGAAGCTAGGGCGGGCGTGCATAGGTGGAGGAATGCTTTGTGCTGCGTACCTGCAAATACACTGGGAGTAAAATTCACAATCTGAGCACGATGCCTTGGGCAAGCATTTTCTGTCAGCGATGCCCTAGATCTTCACTGATGGCTCTCAGGTGAAAACTTGCATTTCAGGTCCTTCACTGATGCTTTACATCAGCACATTTCTCAAGCGATTCAGGGCATTAAGAAAACTGAGGGACCTTTTGGTCCCTTTGGTTTGGAAGAGGGCAACAGGCAGCCTCAGGGTGTGAAATGAAGGACTCGATGCCCGATTAAAAGAGGTGGCATCTGCTGGCACATAAGTAGCCCTCTGTACTGTGGCAGGCTGTGTGCTGGGGAGTGCATGCTGCAGAGTGAGTCAGCCCTGCGGAGGGGGCAGCGAGCGGGGCGGCTCTGCAGCAGCAGCAGCAGAGGGGAAAGGGCCGTTAGCAGTCAGTTCAGGCTGCAGAAGGTTAAGGGAAGCCTGCTGCCCGCTGCTGCCTGCGTAGGCAATGCCTTCAGAGAGATTGCTGACCTTTTTTTCTAGCTTTTTCATATGGGCTTTTTTGCCTTTTTTTTTAAAGGCTCCAGATTCTTTTTTTTTTTTTTAACTGCTGTGCTGGAGAAGCATTTTTAAGTAGTAGGATTTTATCTCATTGCTCAGGGATTGTCTTTCCTTGGCAGACTTGGTTTACAGAGAAGTGTAGTAACCTGGAAAAGTAAATAAGCTTTGGGGAAATAAAAACCTCATTAAGAGAAACTGACCCCAGAAACTAAGGTTCTGTTTTCAACTGCAGGGTAACAGCAGCTCTGATGAAAATAGCTTTCTCAGCAAACCTTAATTCCCTCACAGTCTAACCATGGCAATATTGATTTTACAGCTTTTTGCTGTTTCCATCCAGCATTACTGTACAGGCCATTATTGCTCTCAGGTGAGAATTGCCTCTGGCACACAGGACTTGCCACCTGTGCTCTTAGCATATTTCTTTCTGCTCCACAGGTATTAAGCATTTTTTTTCTCTTGACATAATGGAATTAAACCTAGGGTAAGTCTTCCCAGTGCCACTTATCCTGGAGTGGAAGTTTTCTGTTGCAGGGTCGAAGGATTGTGCTCCAAAAAGCTTCTCCATTTTTATTCCTCTGACTCACCAGTGAATGCTGTTCCTTTCTTTGCAAGCCATGCATCATTTAGCTCCAGAGACAGTCACGGCTTTCCAACTCCCATCACAGAGTTTCTCTCGATCTAGTTCTTGTATCGTGATGCCAAAGCACACAGGAAAAAATCCTCCCCCAACCTTACCGCATGTAAGTACCAAAGCTTTCCTACTGGCCAAACTGGAGGGGCCTGAGTGCCTCCCACCAAGGTTTCTACAGACCATTGACAGTTCTCACTGGCCTCTGAGAGCAGGAGCTGGGTAGCTGGAGGGCAGGACAAAGTTTCTGGAGAATCTGTGGCTGGTGTTTGCCATCTTCCTTTTGCTAAGGGACAAGATGCACTTACCATAGGGTATCTTATAGCTTTTCTGTATTTACCAAGGGGATACTGGTGGCCGTTGCAGTCCTGCACTGGTTTTGGGCACTTTGAACTGTCCTGTCCTTGTTATTACATCTGCTTTCCTCCTTTGCCTTTGTGAAGGGGTGACCTCAAGTGGCAGAGAGTGATAACGACCACCTACACCTGATAGGTCTCCCTCCCTGAGGCAGGCTGAGGACAAATCTTCAGAGATCTTGTCTCTTCCCAAGATTAGCAGCTTACAGGTGTGAACAGCCTCCCTGGCTCGTGTGCATTAGGACAATTTCTTAGACCTCTTTGGGAATGCACGTGAAAAATTTGAAGCCAAGGCTGTGTCTCTGAAAGCACTTTGTTTGGCAGCAGTGCTGGCCCAAGCCCTCCCTCCGGACATACAGACCTTTCAGAGCTGTAGCACGCACCCCCCTGCTTCTCCTGACTTTTCATGCTGCCAGGCAGTGAATCTAATTTGGGAATTGAGCCAGGTTAAAAATAACTCAATGTGAAGAAAAAAAAGTTTGTTAAAAAAAAATAAAATGCAAGTGAAACTACAGCTTGTGACTCCTTCAGCCTCTTACTGCAGCGGTAGAAAGAACACACAATTGTTAAGAGTCTGCAATGACTGGTGGTGCAGGACAGAGTTAATTTAGTGCTGAGAAATAAAAGGAGAACATCCAAAGGGATAAGACTCAAGCAGGACAGATACATGACATGAAGTAGGGCTGGGTGTCAGACCTATAGCAACAATGAGGCAAATCTTCATCCCTTTCATCTTGACACAGGCTGTTCTGTTCCCAGCAGTGCAGAGGGAGGTCCGGGCTGTTTTCCAGCGTTCTGACTCAGTGGTTCTCTTTGGGGCTTGCAGCCTGGCAAACTGTTAGATCTCTGTTGCTGGAAGGTTGATGAAGCTCTCCCAGTGGGGTGGACGCTGTGGCAGGATCTTTTACAGGGGAAGTTTCTACCTGTAAGCAATTGGCGTTTGCAGTTCCCTGGATGTGTCTTCCACTGCCGAGGAAAGTTGCTGTCCCAGGTCCATGGGCTGGTACATTCATGTGACAGTGCCCTGGTTTGGCCACGGGCTGTTCAGGTGCTGCATGTGCCTTTGGATGTCTGAATTCAGTTTGGCAGCTTGGAGTGGTACTTCCATGCAGAGTGATTTGTTCATGTAAGCCGGAAGCAGGTCTGAGATCCGCTTTTAGGATTCATTTTCTAACCTCCTGCTTCTGGAGTTTCCTCAACTCCCCCTGTACTGCAGTCACAAAGCATTCCCACCGATATGCTGCTGGGTGCCCCAGACAGGGATAATTTCAGCCACGATGGGGAAAAACCTCCCTGGAGTCATTCTCAGACTCAAATTCCCAAAACAACGCTGCACAAGGTTTTCCTGGTCTCAACTAGCATAGTTCTCAGCTATCCATTTCAGGCTCCTTTACTGTTGACAGTAAGAGGCAGTTGGTAGAGTGGACAAGCACTGACATCATGGAATGATAAGTACAGCATGAAACTTCATTAAAATGCAATTCCTGGACAGATGGGGACGTTACGTTCATGCACAATTACATTCCCCACCATTATCTTTTCTTGGTGTGATTCATCAGCAGAGCTCACATCAGCACCCTGCCCAGACACAGTCCTTGATGAGACACTTGACTCTGCAGTACCATGGGACTCCAAGTGGGATGAACACACAAGTGAATGGTGGGTGGGCTGCTGCAGCAGCACACAGCAGTCGCTGTGGAGCAGAGAAGACTGAGGAGAAATGGAGGCACCCATGTGCAGATGTTCAGGAGTAAATGGCTGCTGAGGATGCTGGCTTTGATTTGAACAGTGCCTTTAGTGTCTTGGAGGTTGGATAACTGTATCTGTATCCATAACCAGTGCCTGCACAGGAGTGGCACCATTGCTCACCAAGGGCTGGAAGAAGCCAGGCAGTAGTGAACTTGCGATGGTGACGGTGGCTTGAGCTTACACCAGTCTGTCCAGGGGCTGAGCAATGGTTCCCGAGAGATGATGCTGTGAACACGGGTGCTGAGGAGCTCCAGTTTGGAGTCGGTGGACACAGTGGAAAAAGATTCTGCCCCAACCATTTCTGATGAGAGCGTAGGGCAGGAGATGTGTGCGGGATGGCGGGCAGGTGGCCATGACGAGCAGCTGTTGGCAGCTGCCCGGCCAGCACTGCAGCTCTTCCCCACTCCTCCACAGCCTCCCTCAGCAACCGCCTCGGAGTTCCCTGGGTAAGATGGGTCCCGCTGTGGCCCCACCGGGGTCAGGCCTTTCCAAGCGCCTTTTGCCGACGCCAGCCCGTGCTGCTGCCAGCCCCTGCGAGGCTCCCACTGCTGCTCTCTTCTGTTGGTGCCTGCTGCAACTAAACCAGGTACAGAGTAAATCCCCCGGGGCACGGAGGGAGGGCAGCTGCGGAAGGGAGCTCCCTCACCGCCAGTTCTTCTTCCCCGGCTCCCGAAGCGGGGCGGTGGCGGCGGCGCCCGGCAGCCGGCCCGGCCCTGCGGACCCGACGACCTCCCCAAGATGGCGGCGCCCTTCCCATGATGGCGCCTCCTCGGGGGGGAAGGGGGAACGCTCACGTGAGGCAGGGCGGGTGGGGGATCCCGGCGCGTCAGCTGGACGGGGTCACGTGACTGGGAACCGGCCGCTCTGCGGCGTAAAGCGCCCCGCCCCGGCCCCGCCCCCGCCTGTCCCGCTCGCGGCCGCTGCCCCGCGGAGCGGGGGGGGCTGCACCGGGCCCGGCCCTGAGAGGGTCCCGCGGCGGGGCCTGGCCGCACGGGCCCGCGGGGCCTTGTCCTCACAGCGTGGGCCCGGAGCCCTGGGGAGGGGGGGGCCTACCGGCCGCCCGCCCCCGGGGCGGTGCTTCGGCCCCTCCGCCCCTTACCGGCTCCCCGTTCCCGCGGCAGCCGCTCGCAACCGGAGCCGCGGCCTCGGCCCGCCCCGCAACACCCGATCCCCGCCTTGTCACTCCTGACCCCAGTCACCGGGGGGCCCCCCGTTCCCGGCGGCTCCCGCAGCTCCACGATGCCGTCCAACAAATCCGTCTCGGACGCGCCCATCGTCCAGTTCACCAACTGCCGCATCCTGAGAAGCCACCAGCTCCAGAGGTGAGAGGGTGCCGGGGTTGCTGGGCGGGGCCCGGGGGGTGCCGGGGCCCACGGCCGGGCTGTAGAGCGGACTTGGAACCTGGAGTGCCCGAGGGACTGTGCCCAGGTCCCCCCGGACATCACCTGTCGGCTGCCGCACCCGCTGTCCCGCTGTCCCTTGTCCCCTCCGCCTGGTTTGTGACCGAGACAAGGGGTGCGTGTTGTCCAGCCCCCTCCGCTCCCCTCGGCTTCCGCTTTGCCTCCTCTGCCTGCCCCCGGGTGCCTTGGCCGTTTGACGGGCAGCCCATGAAAATCCCATTCTCGGGAGTTTTTTACAGCCAGAGGCCAAACAGAGAGAGGACTGCCACTCGTGTCACTGCTGACAGAGCAGCTTTGTCCTAGTAGACAGCAGAGAGCCAATGGTGGGGGTTGCTGGTGGGGTCTGCTCTGTCCAAGGCCACCTCTGTCACTGGGGCCATGGCCACCTGCTCCCATGTGCTTCAACACAAATGGCACAGGACCTTGGTGTGTGTGTAACTGTCCCTTCAGGGAAGACCTGTGGGTGCGAGAGGGGAAGATCCTCAACCCAGAGAAACTCTTTTTTGATGAGAAGGGCTCTGCTGACATCCAGCTGGACTGCAAGGACAGCATCATCGCTCCAGGCTTCATCGATGTCCAGATCAATGGTATGGCAAAAACAAGTGTGCTCGCAGAGGGCTGAGGGTTTTGTTCATCCCAGGCCTTCAAACCCTGCTGCGTGCATACTGCCCGTGACCAAGCGTGTTTCAGCTGCTCAAGGGAGATGTGAGTCAGTGAACTAACGATAACCAGCCCCTAATTGTTGCTGTCGCATAACTGACCCTCTTCATCTCGGTGGTGTTTTCAGCTCAGCTTTCCTCTTCATTTTTATCAACATTTAACCCTCCCCTGCACTGGCAGGATGCCCACCCTACCCTTCCCAGGATGTGGGGGGGATGGAGCAAGGCTTATCAAGGGAACCAACCCGCAATAGCTGTTTCCTAAAGGTCAAGAGGGACTTGTTCTATGGTAGCTTATGTTGGAAATCAGATCCTGTCTTCAGTGGGGAATACTCAGATTTTGTCCCGCATCAAAATAAAAAGTTGGTGCTCACAAAACACTGGAATGCTGTGGTGAAAAGCACTTCAGGAGGACAACATTGGTTGGATTTGTACTCGCAGACCCTCACAAATGTAGGACAAGAGAAGTGCTGATGGAGCCCTTGGCTTCTGGTCAGCGTCATACAAATGGAACAGCTCACTCCGGTCAGGCCAAATGTTTCTTTGGCATTTTCGGGTGCAGAAACTGCAGTTTAGTCTCTGTTTTGTGTATGGTGCAGGAGGCTTTGGGGTGGACTTCTCCCTAGCTACAGATGACTTCAAATCAGGAATTGACCTGGTCAGTCAGAAGATCCTCTCCCATGGAGTGACCTCCTTTTGTCCCACGCTGGTGACATCTCCTCCATCTGTGTACCACCAGGTAAGTGACTTTCTCCCTCTCTCATCCACGGGGTGATAAAGGACTGAGGTTGGTACCGAGAGGTGAGGGCCAAGGCTGGGTCTGCAGAGACCAAGGTAGAGAATCTCTGGGCATGAGGAGCTGGACCCTACCCATGGATTTCTTGCCCTTAACCCTTAGACCGCTGAGACAGCAATGTCTTCTGGGCCAGCTTTGCACAGCGGGGCTGGCAGATGCCTTTTTCCTTGTGAGCTGTGCTTGGCTGATGGTCCCAAGTGGTCCAGCTACAAAGCTCTCTGCAGACACAAGGTTAGGGTTAGTTTTGGCAGGTTGGGTTGCTGTGTCTGGGGTGGCATGTATGACAAATTCGTTTTTGTAGGTTCTCCCTCAGATCAGTATAAGAGATGGTGGAGCCCACGGAGCAGGTGTCCTGGGTGAGTGGTTTTGCCCCTTGCTGTCCTCTCCAGTGCTACTCTAGGTAGGCAGTTATCGTGTTTCTTGTTAAAGGGAAACAAGCTACTGCAGGGACAGCACAAATGGGTGCTGGAGCTTTCTCAGTGGGAGGGAGGCACAGATGGGCACAGATCTACTTTCTTCATCAACCTGTTCCAGGCCTTTGCCATGGTCTCTGCCACCGTACACACACCACTCCAGTCCTTTTGGGCCCCACAGGGTAATGACAGTGGGGTGGCTTGGCTTGACCAGTTGCCAGCACTGCATCTTTCATCATGCTGTGCTCAGAGTTACCTGAGCCATGTGTTTTGCTGCAGGAGAATGTCCAGAGCTTGACTGGAGCAGGATAGACAGCAGGTTTCTTGGTCCTTGGTGGGGAGAGGAAGGGTCATGGCTTTGTGTTCTTCTGTGGGCAGGGGCCCATCTGGAAGGACCATTCATCAGCAAGGAGAAGAAAGGGGCACACCCAGAGCGCTGCCTCCGCACCTTTGAGGCAGGTGCCTTCCAGGACCTGCTTGCCACCTATGGGTCCCTGGACTGTGTCCGGATAGTCACCCTGGCCCCAGAGATGAAGAGGAGCAGTGAGGTGATCCGGGAGCTCACGAAGCAGGGCATCTGCGTCTCGCTCGGTAAGGGCTGGTGTGGAGGAGGTTTGGGGAGGCTCTGTCTCCCTGTGCCACATGGGCCGGGCAGCTCCTCTCGTGGGGCTGTAGCATCTCTAATGGTGAATCGGAGCAACAGGACAGGGCAGGATTTTCTTTTGCCTGGCCTATATGGAGGTGACAGACCCATCACAAAATGGGCACCTTGCTTGATGCTGCAAATCTGTCACCCTTTGTACAGTGAGGCCCCAACCTCACACTGACTGAGGAGCCCCTGCCGTTTAACAGCAGGTAGCAGTTGGTGCTGTTCAAACACAGGAAAGAGTAGTAATCTTGCTCGAATAAAGATGTAATTGAGGGTTGATGATGTGGAAAGGTTCAAATTCTGAAGTTCAACTGCTTTAGGCCTCTTTGAAAGGTGAAATCATTTTCCAAAGGTTACTGTTGAATTTTGATAACCGTTTTTCAATCAGAAGCACTGTACAAGACCTCTGCCTCCAGTGTCTTGATGGCAACAGACTTAAAACTGGCTACATTTTTCTTGTCCTCTGTTTCATAAACTCTTCTTTGGCTCAGAACATTGAAGAAGAAGGAAAAAAAAAAAAAAAGAGTGTGAGGGAAGGAGTTATTCAGGGTGAAATGAAACCCTAAGTGAGAAGGGCATTCGTACAGCAGAGCATCTCTTATCTCACAGACACATGAAGTGAAGAACTGTAGAAAGGCCAGATTTGCCCACTGAGCGTTAGAGCCAATGTCCATGTTGGGGAAAACAGATTGGTTTTTTTTTTTTTTTTTTTTTTTTTTTTGTTCCTGGATAATTTTATCCCCATGTTCTTGTTTGACAGTCCCCACTGTCTCTACTTCCTTGACACCTCTCTATACAGCCTTTAAATAGCTGAGGACAGCAGAAAGGCCTGTCCTCAGACCTCTAACCCAGCCTGAGGCAACTCTGAGCAAGGCAGCATTTGTGATGGTTGTGATGTGAACAGTGTTCAGGTGAAACACCTGCTGCCAGAGTTCCCCACAGTCATGGCCAGACACCTCTGTGCCAACTCTGGCATCTCAGACCTTAGCCCAGCGTGGGGCATCAGAGTCAAGTCCTAGTGATGGAGCATTTGCACTCCTGTAGAGAAAGAAATGGAGAGCAGAGCAGAAAATTAATGGGTTGGTCTTTGTTCCCAGGTCACTCAGTGGCTAACCTCTCCCAGGCAGAGGAGGCTGTGCAGCACGGCGCTACCTTCATCACTCACCTCTTCAATGCCATGTTGCCAGTGAGTAGCTGAGGGCACTTGCCCTGCACAGGTGTTGCTTTTGGTCCTTTCTTTCCTGCTCCCCACAGATGCATATTCTCCCTAGCTTGTTTCATACCAGGTCTTGCAATGAGGTTTCAGCCCTGAACCGCTGGCTTCACATTTCTACTGCCTGATCTAAAAGAGAGTTAAGGTTGTGTTAGACTCTTGAAATTCAAGGAAATGCCCAGATTGGTCTGGTAAAGGACAGGGCATCCATCTGGCAGTCACAGTTTGATAGAGATGGCAGCCACATCCCCTGATAGGAAGGGTCTCAGCCCATGAGTCCTGGTGATGCTCCACAGCTTGTCCTCCTCTCTCCCCTCGGACAGTTCCATCATCGTGACCCTGGGATTGTGGGGCTGCTGACAAGTGACAAGATTCCTGCTGGGCGGAGGGTCTTCTATGGCATGATCTCTGATGGCATCCACACCAACCCTGCTGCCCTGCGAATCGCTCACCGAGCTCACCCCAAAGGTGAGCCATGCCAGGTCCACGCAGTGTCACCAGCTGTCCCGAGCACTGTGCCATCTCCCACAAAACACTGGCACAAGGGCCATGGAGTGCTGCCCTTGCTGCCTGAAAGAGGCCACAGCCATGTGTGCTGATCCACTCGCTTTTGGCCGGACGTGGCTAGTGTGGCACAGTGCTCAGAGCTGCAGGAAGATCAGCCACAAAGCTCACACAGCCTCTTTCCTTGTGTTCCTCAGGCCTGGTGCTGGTGACAGATGCGATTGCTGGCATGGGGCTGGCACCAGGTCGGCACACACTGGGTCAGCAGGTGGTGGAGATTGATGGGCTGAACACCTACATTGCAGGTAAGTGCTTCTTGCTAAAGAGCTGAGGACAGCACTGTCACTCGTGCCTGTTCGTGGAGAGCATACCTTGCAGTGCCTGTCGGTGTCAGGTGGTGCTTCTGCCACCCTCTTGGGCTTTAGTGCCTGATGGTTCTGCTTGGCTATGTGCAAAAATGAGGCACATCATAAAGAGGGGAAGTGCTCCATCTTTGTGGAGTGAGGAGGAATCTCTCAATCTGTAGCTGTCTGCAACACCTTTGAATGCCTTCCTGCCCAGTGTCATGGATGCCAGAAGTTCCAGCAGGGTCTGAAAGGACAGAGAAATCCTATGGATACTTATTGTCCCTTGTCTTTACTATAACACTACCACTTCTTGCTATCTAGGTTCCCTGAGCTGCAAGCAATTGGACACTGGGAAAGTATTTCAGAGAAGGATTGTTTCCTTCTCAGTTCCCTCCCTCTGGCCCTGGCAGCAGGTGCCTGCACTGTGAACTGGTTGTGCCCAGTCCAGCTGGTCTTACAGTGGAGTTGTTGGGTGACATCCCAGTACCTCTCCCTGAGCTGCTAGTGTGGACCCTCTTGCCTTGTTCTGGCACTTGGCAGCAATGGCTGCAGGCTCTTCAAGTCACTCCTCAAAGAACCCAGGATTTCTGTCCCTTCTGGTCACGTTAGGCTTTCCCACCACCCCGCTTTTTCTTGCTATGAGTTGTGGGACCTGCTCAGTGCCATCCTGTTCCTCTCCCAGGCACAAAGACCTTGAGTGGTAGTGTGGCAACCATGGACACGTGTGTGCGACACTTCCAAGAAGCCACAGGTAAGTGACCTTCATCCACAAGCTGTTGCTCCCTACGTTGACACAAGAGGAGGTCTCGCTCTTGCCAGCTGTGTCTGCTGCACCAGGGAACATTCCCCCTTGCCTGAGACAAGATGAGAAGGATAGAAGGGCTGGCAGCAGTGGCACTGACTTCAGATGAGCACCTTTTTGAGGGGAGATTTTGTAGCACTAAAGAAAAGTGAACTCTCCTGCTCCTTTCTCGTGAAGGTGAATGATTTTCCCTTCCCCATACCCTAGGTGCTCAGTTTTCTTCCCACTTTCTTCTGTAGGGTTATGTCCCCTCTCCAGCTCCATCTGGCTGTGGCAAGGGTGTTCCAGCTCAAGTCAATTGCCTTGGCCAGCAGGGTTTGGACTGCTCTGGCATCTGGGCTGTTTGCTGCCCTAACGTCTCCCCCCTGCTTCTCTGTCCAAGGGTGCTCGGTAGAGACGGCGTTGGAGGCAGCGTCTCTGCATCCCGCTCAGCTCCTGGGCATTGAACACAAAAAGGGGACACTCAGTTATGACTCCGATGCAGGTACTGGTCTGGAGACAGCAGGTACTGGTCTGGGGACAATGGTATGAGGGCTCCTGGGTGTTGGAGCAAAGCAGGGGTTGCTGTGAACACAGCTTCATCTGCTTCAGTGGGAGCTGCAGACAGACTGACTGACTCCCAGCTGCCTGGGATTTGCTCTGAGCTTTTGCTCCAGTGTTTTTTCCCTTGGATGCTGGCACTGGTGAGCCCTTTGGAGAGACCCCCCACATCTCAGCCAAGCATGGAGCACAGCCACCACCCTGCTCCTGTTTCTGGGGTGGGAAGAAGCTCTTTGCCACTGTGCCCAGACAGCTCTTTCCAGCCAGCTCCAGCAGCTCAGTTTTGCTGAGAGCTGTTTCCTTTCTTTCTTGCCCAATGCAGATTTCCTGATGCTGAATGACGGTCTGTACGTGCAAGCCACCTACATCGCAGGCAAGGAAGTCTGGAGACAGGATGCGTTGGGCATGTGACACTGGGCGGTCCTGGTGCCCTCCAAGGCTCCCTGGCACTGTCGTTAGCAGCTCTGGGAACCACTCCACTTCTCTCTTTTTTCTTTTTCTTTTTTTTTTTTTTTAAATTTTATTAATCCCTTCCTCCAACTCCCTTAAAGGAGCCTCATACCAAAGAGCTGCATTTTCCAGCACAACTGCTGCTTCCAGTTACAGCCATGCCTGCAAACAAATCTGTTGGTGCTCAGTTGGTGGAGCAGGGAAAGCAGGCTGATCTGTGCTGAGAGGAATGGTCAGTCACTGGAGTGACCTGAAGGACTGCACAGCTGTCCTGCACCAGTTCCCAGAGAGAGGTGCTCCCCTCACTGTCTCACAGCAGTGTGGAGCTGTCCCGGCCTTTGCACGGTTTTATGCACACACTGTCTTGCCGTGCCTGAGGCAGGATCAAGCCATTTCCATTACTCTGCCTGCTGTTTGCCTCACTCCCAGGCAGCCATGGCTGCTTAGACATCAGCTGCCACCAGCTCAGCTCGCAGCTCTTCATGTTAAAAGGTTCCTGTTGTGTCAGCAGAAGTTGAGGATCATGTTCTCGTCCCCCTGGCAGTCCCTCTGTCACGTGTCCTTGGAGCAAGGCTGTCACAGCTCACCAAACTCAGTGCCATCGTGGGGCTGTGGATCCACGCGGGCTGAATCCTCAGGGCAGAGATCCAACCCAGGAAATCCGAGGCATTGCTGGTCCTTTGTGCCTTTTCCCTGCACGGGCATTGAGTCCACAGCACATGGTTTTGGCTGGAGACATGGACAGCATCCTGCCACAGAAAGCAACGTTCCTCTTAACCCCTTTTTCTGGCTAGATGGGTTCAGCAGGCTCTGTGCCTACCTGTACCTCATAGAGCCTTTGCATCGTCTGATGGGTTTGCGCATTCCTCAGGCCACAGACAGGAAGCTTTTGCTTTAGAGGATGCATCCAGGCTGGTGGTGATGGGCAGACGAGCCCTCGGTCCAGCTCAGGGACTGAGGGCGAGAAGTGCAGTTGGATTCTGGCCTTTCAGGACAGTTGCTGATAGTTCATTATTCCTGTGCTCAATATTATCTTTTCCAGTACTTGACTGTCAGCTCTTTTCCTGACACTCGGACACTTCTGTGCCAAGACTGATGCTGATTTCAAACCTACTGTAGTTAGAAAAGCCTTGCAATAAGTCTTGGACAACCTCTGATAAGCTTCAAACCAATCACATGGTGAGGGGAGGGCTTAGACAAGGGCTAAGTCTTAGCAAGGGTGGAGGTTGTAAGGCAAGACAGAAGTCTGGTGGGGATTGGCAGAAGCTTGCGGATTTTTCCAGTACCTTTTTTATAACCTTTAACAGCAACATTTGGTAGTGCTTTCCTAGCACTTGAGAGCCCCACTGGAATAACTGGCAGCCTTGGAGAATTTCTAACATCAACTGCCAATGTCAGCAGAAACTATAACCTCCAGGTTTTGAAGCATTTGAAAAAGACATCAAATACTGTCCTGTGACATGTGATGTGCCACAGCATTACACATCTCAGCGGGGGCACTTTCAACTGCTGTTGAAAAAAATCCAAGGGAAAAAAAAGCATATATGGAACATGTTGTCTAAGGTTGGGGTTTTTTTTATTTACAAAATTAAATGATCGAAAGGAAATCTAAAATGGAAGTGGAATTAGTCAATACCTGTACATATGTTTTACCCTTTTTTTATCTGCTGAACTTACACTGTTGGGCTGTTATGGGCTTAAGTTGTGCCAGGGGAGGTTTAGGTTGGATACTAGGAAAAATCTCTTTACTGAGAGAGTGGTGAGGCATTGGAACAGGCTGCCCAGGGAGGCAGGGGAATCACCATCCCTGGAGGTGTTTAAAATATGTGTAGATGTGGTACTTCAGGACATGGTTTAGTGGTCTTGATAATATTTAGTAGACAGTTGGACTTGATGATCTTGAAGGTTGTTTCCAACCTCAGTGATTCTATGATTCTATGCCCTATGATGGTGGCAGAGCATGGACTGGGCCAAGAAACAGATGCAGCGGCACTACCATGGACCTCAGGCCTCCACATCTGGATGAGCACAGCACTGATGTGTGTGCTCCTGAAGGTGCCATAGGACTTGGCCCCATGGAGAGGGGCTGCAGTGGGACAGCCAGCATCCCAGCAGTACCCAGGTGGCCTGGTAACTCCTGGTAGGGTTCAGGGGAGGCGAGTCTATGGGGGCAAAAGTTTAGGTTGGACATTAGGGAAAATTTTTTCACCAAAAGGGTCGTTAAGCAGTGGAACAGGCTGCCCAGGGTAGTGGTTTCAAAGCCGTGGAGATGTGGTGCTGAGGGACATGGGTTAGTGGTGCCCTGGCAATGCTGGGGGAACGGTTGGACTCTATGCGTAGTCCAACGAAACGATTCTGTGATTCTTCTATGAACTAAAGGAGCCTCGGATCCGCCTTCTGCCCAGACGACCCCAAGCTCGTCTTGCTCGGCTCCGGAAGAAAGCTTCGTGCCTCGGCACCCCGGGCTCCGCCCGGCCGTCCCCGCGCAAGCCCCGGCCAGAGCCGGCCCTGGAGTGCCGGGCAGGCGGCGGGGCAGGACGGCGCCGGTGCCGTCCCCCGGCCCTCCCCGCGTCTGCCCCACGCCGAGCGAAGGGGCCGCCCCGATGGCGGTCTGGGAGGAGCTCCTCGCCCAGGGCCGGCAGAGAGGCCTTTCCCCGCCCCTCCCCGTTTTCCGTTCAGCGCGGCAGGCGGAACGGAGGCGCGGGGCCCGCTGGGCGGCCGGAGGAGTGGCGACCGGACCGCGGCGAGGGGAGGCCTTTAAGCGGTGCACAGCAGCCGGGCTGCTCCCGCCCCGCCAGCATCCACCGGGCCTCGACGGCTATCTCAGGCACGGCCCCGCGGCCGCCCCTCGGCCGGGCGCTCCTGGGCCCCGGGCTGCAGTCGCTGGGCCCCGCCGGGTTCGGAGCCCGGCCCGGGCCCGCACGCGGGCTCCGTGGCCGGAGGTGGGAGGGGCAGAGGGGCTCGGTTTCCTCCCCACGGCGGCGCGGAGCCTGCCCAGCATGGAGCGGGTAAGAGCTTTGCTCGGCCCCTCTCTGCCTCTCGCTTCTGCCTTGAGGCGCCCTCTCCTCCACCGGCCCCTGGCCGAGCCCATTCTCCCCGGCAGACCCTTCGCCGGCCCCAGCAGTGCCCCCGGCTCCCGGGAGTCTTCTTTAAAAGATTTCACCAGCGCTTGTGCCTACTTTTCCCAACTCCTGCTCGCTTGTTATTCTTCCCGGGCAAGATTTTTTTTGCATTTCCTAGTGCGTTGTGATGACTGTCTTGCTTTACAGGCTGACTTCTGAGCCTAACTTTCCACCTGTTTGGCAGGAGGCAGACAGGGTAAAAATACAGCAAAGGTGGTCTTAAGGCCTTGTGTTTAACATGAAGATAAACTCCGTGTGGTGCCAGAGCTGTGCTGGAGTGATGTTTCCTGCTGTAGAGATATACTATGTCCTAGAATAAGGTTTGGGAGAAATGAAAAATCTGGGCCTTAATAAGGGAGGATGTGAAAAAAGAAGAAAAAAAACTAAACAACCGAAAACCAGATCAATCTGTGGGAAGTCCTGGTTTGCCAGGAGTCGGTGGTTTACTGCTAGTTAGAGTTTATTTTCTCTAATTTTTGTAATGAAGAGGGCTTGTTTGGTGCCCTCCAAATAGAGAATATTGTAGGGCATGTGTCCCACCCTGTGCTGTTGAGTTATTGTATAAATTGAGCTGTTACACAACACACTTCAAGCATAAAACCAGAAAGGGGGTTTATGACCCACTAGTTTGATCATCCATAAGAAGAAAGGTGACTTCAGAAAACTCAGGTTTGGAGTTAATTTTGGTGATGGGAGATTTGTGCTGCTTTTAAACATTGTACCTTCCCCCATCCCATGTCCAAGGCTCCCCAAGGCATGTTCCAAGATGAGTTGGAGTGGTGCATTGTGCAGCTGGAGGCAAATCTTCACCTCAACCCGACCCCAAAACAAGGTATGTTGCCTCTGTCACAGTTCACAGTCCACAGCCATATTTCAACCTCGGTTCTGATTTAGCAGACCTGGACATTTTTCCATTTGTGTTATATGGGATTTGTTTTAAGTGCAAAACAACTTAATACATTGAACTTTAAGAACTATCTGTGTAGAAGCAGCTTTATCTTTCATTCCTGTGACATTTGTTCTCCCTGTTTTCTTTCTCATGTTCTCATTTACCCATCTAACAGCTTGTTCTTTGGTTCTGCTAGAGCTCTGCTTTTGTTTTCCACTCCTAATGCAATACTGTGCCAGTGCATCTGCCCCTTAAATGCCAGTAGGTTTATTTTTGTGAAGCTTCTTCTTCCAAGGAGAAATTACATGAAAGATAAAATCCTATAAAATGTTTTTCAGAAGGTCACAGTTTGATCTAGTCAGTCCAATTTGCATATATATGAAGAATTATGTCCTGCTCCTACTGATGTCTCTTACTTAACATCTACAGGAGGGATGTGACTACCTTTATAAGACGGCTCGAAGAGCGTTTGCTGATGCACCTGAGGATATAGCAGCAACACATGCCCACACACCACGCTTGAGCACTAGACCACTTTGTTAGACCCATATCTTGCGCTCAGTACCAGTGTCCAGCAGCACTGGAGGGGACAAGGCAATGACTTGGCCAGAAAATGGCCCATTTGCACACTACCTGACCCAGGAGGGCAGAGCAGGACTGCTGGTGGTAACCAGGCTCTGCCCAGAAACCAGATCGCCAGAGGAGTCTGTGGTGATGAGGCAGATCCAAGCTCTAGGTGGGAACTCAGGGTCTGGATCAATGAGGTACCTGGCTGCAGCAGTGCTATGCATGAGATCCTCAGCTTAAATTAACTGTCAAGTGAGGGAGGGGAGAGGTTCCCTTGAAGCTTTTTCTACCTCTTTCTTCATAACTCCTGTTTGTGAGCAGGCCTCGAATGCAGCCCGCTAAATGCCTTGGAAGCAGGGGGGACAGTGTGCTCAGGACTCTGACACCCAGGTGCTGTGAGGATACATCCCACTTCTGTGGGTGTCTGCAGCCCCCCTGCAGCATTTCTGCCTCACACTTGGATGCTGTTCCTCTGTTCCTAGCGTAGGACTCTCAGTGTTGGCCCTGCAGGATGCCTCTCATTTGAAGAGCCCCAGAGGAGGGCACTGCAGCCAAGAGAGGTCGATGTGAGCCCATTCCAAAACACTAGGCTAGTACATCAAGCTTTTTTTGTGGCTTGAAATGTGTAAGACAGACACGAGGAGACTGTGTGTGTCCAGAGTTCCCGAAGGGAGATCTTTGGGCACTGCTGTCCCAGAAGAACAACTATGCTTTTTAGAGAATTTGCTCTGACACAACGAATTGGCATTACTGTTGTGGTCAGGCCAGTTTGTATGAGAGTCAAGCAAGTGTCCTGCTTTTCAGGGTGTAGTCACCATTCAGATTTTTTCACCTTTTCCGGAGAAGAGACACTGAGTGAGGCTGTTGGATTTGTCAGCTGCTCTGGGGGAAGGATTGTCAAGCTTCTGTGCTATTAGTAGTGCACTTACTACAGTGTAAGATTCTCACTGTATATAACAAGCAATTAAGATTTTAATTTTTTTTTAATTGTTGTTTTCCTCCTTTAAGAACATTTCACTGTATTTCAGCTTCTAGAAGCACTTGGAGTTTCCTTTCAATTGAATGCCAGTCATGGATTAGTCAGAAAATGTATTCAGAGGAGACCCAGTCATCAGCATCCCCCAGTGAGGTCTGTAAGTTCCACCATAACCTGTGTCTTGTCTCTCTTGGTCTTTTTGTGGAGTACAGCAGAGGAGACACAGCGCATTCTCCAGGTCCTGCGCTCCTGTGAGACTCCTTTTGTGAAGAAGCAGCAAGTGATGAATGATGTGTTTGGGGATTATCGCCTCAAGATGGCTGAGGATCAAAAGAGCAGGGAGAAAGCAGGTGAGCTTGAACTGTCCCTTCAGGGGATAGTGGTGTTTGGTTCTTTTCTGTACATTTCTTACACTGCAGCTTGTGACTGGATCACCTCTGTGGCAGTGCCTTACAGAGGGATTTGCAGCAGCAGTGGCATCCCCATAGCAGGAAAGTGGTGTGTTGGTAGAAATGTTATTTCTCATCTTTTTCTAGACATGAAACCTGGTGATGTGGAAGTACAGAAAAGCAATGGGCAGGCTTCATATGGCATGGTAGGTGGGAAACAATCTGACCAAATCTCTGAGGCAAAGTCTAAGTGGTTTATGTCATCTGACAACAGCTTCCGATTTGATTTTACGCTTTCCGAGATCGACCCAGGAGCAACTGCCACGCCTTTGGAAGCAGTCCCGGTTGTCAGTGGTGCTGAGCAGATGCCAACCAATGTAAGAGCCACCAAGCAGGAGAACTGGAATGGAGCCTTGACTTCTGATGCCTCTGGACAGGAACCCAAGTCTGCTTCCAGCTTTGGCGCCCCAGATGAAGACCGTCCTCTGGTACAGTTAGTTCCAGCAAGCCAACATGCAGAGTGTTCAGCAGATGATGAAGTGCTGGGTAATTCACTGCCTGCTGAATCAGCAGGTGTGCCACAGATTTCAGCCTCACAAAAGAATGAATTGACTCAAAATACAGGTATGGCACCCAAAGAGGATAGAAGCCATGTAACGTTAAAGATCCTCCAACCAGAGACTGCTCCTGGACATGAGACAGTGACAGAGAAATCAACAGCGCATGAAGCTGCCCAGAAGAAGAAAAAAAAGAAGAAGAAAAACCCATCCATCAGTAAAAAGGAGATAGATGAAACTGAAATCAACAGGAAGGCAAAGGCAGAAGCTAACAGATGTCAAAATAAAGATACTTCCCACCAGGATGAGGCCTCTCAGGTATGTAAATATTGATGGGATCCCATAATTTATAAACACTTGAGCAAAAGAGAAACTGTATCTCTTTGCATAGTTCAACACTTAGTGTACTGGCTTGAGATGAAAGCCAAAAGACCAGGATTGCTGTTTATTTCTTACAGCAGCTGTTTTCTTCCCTGTGAGGTGGTTGAGGAACCAAACTAGTGGAAAGGAAGTTAATCATAGAATCATTAAGGTTGGAAATGACTTTCAAGATGATAAAGTCCAACTGTCAACCCAGCACTACTATGACCATTAAGCCATGTCCTGAAGTACCACATCTACACGTTTTTTGAACACCTCTAGGGACCATTAAGCCATGTCCTGAAGTACCACATCTACACGTTTTTTGAACACCTCTAGGGATGGTGACTCCACCCCCTCCCTGGGCAGCCTGTTCCAATGCCTCACCACTCTTACAGTAAAGAGATTTTTCCTAATATCCAACCTAAACCTCCCTTGGTGCAACTTCAGCCTGTTTGCTCTTGTCCTGTCACTGTTTACTTGGGAGAAGAGACCAACACCCACTTCACTACAACCTCCTTAATGGCCCTTCACTGTCTGCTTCAGACCTGTGCTGAAACCTTTCGTGTTTAGATTTGTGCAGCTAAGCCTAGGAATCTGGGTGCCACATTTTCTTAAAAAACCCACCAAACAGCATTTAAATACAGAGGTAACTGTCCCCAGTCGGTACCAAGCTGGTACCTGTGCGTGCTGAACTGGGCACTGTCCTGCTTTGCACCTTACCAGGTAGGATGAGTTGCTCACATAATGCCAGTAGCAAAACTGAGGTGCAGTGCTGCTACCTGGTGTAGCCAAGGCTGGGGCAGGGTCTGGTGCAAATCTCAAGGGTGCTTCTGAGAAGGTTCCTGTTGTAAGGCAGGGCCCAGACATCGACTGAAGTTGCAAGTTACATGTAAATACACCCTTAAGACACACCCTGAGGTTTTCTCATGTTTTGCTATGGTTCAGGTCTTCATTGTATTTTTCTTTCCAGTACTGGTGTAGTTTTTGTTAACAAACAACACTAGCTAAGCAATACTGATATGCAGCATTACAAAAAATTTGTTTTGTTAATATTCTACATGTAAGTTCTGAGTGTTCACCTGCCTCTTGAAGCAGTCCATCCAAAGAGGTGCTTCACCAACAATCCTACCAATAAATGCTGCTGAGTGCCAGACAGATGGAAAGGTTTGAAGGTGATGTAGAGCCCTTCCAGTCTGTTGGAAGGAGACTACTGTAAGGAGGAGGAGCCAGCACAAGGGCTGTTGTGTATACCTGTATAAACAGTTAAGAATTGTTCATCCCCAGTGTGCAGCTCTGTTCCCCTCTCCCTTCCACTGCTCAGACAGTGGGCTTTGCCTGATGGGACTTGGTTTCCATCTTCATGGGCTTTAGCTTCCTTCTCCTCCTGTGTTGCTGGTTGAGCAAGTACATAGGAACTGAGACACCATGACTTGGATTCTAATTTTGTCCACTGTTTGCTTTTTGATTTCAGGCATGTTTGGGAATCAGGGTAAAAGCTTATCCCTCCCATCTATAAGTTGTTTTCAGCAGCCAAATGCTAACTCCATCAAATAGAGGCAGTGAGTTGCACTAAATATTTATCCAGTGCTTTAAGTTTATCCAGTAAAAAACGCTATAGGGAAAATGTCATGAAGTGTATAAAGTGATCACCAGAACATGAAATTTGGAATAGTCCTGAGTTGATGCAGATAGCTTTTGTCCTGTGTAGCAACTGCTGCCATAATTTTTGGATGATTTATTTCCTCATGCTCACTCTGCTCCATGTTGCATAGCAGTCAGATGACCAGCTATGGAAAGAGGTGTGCTGGTGTGTGGAACAGCTGGAACTTGGCCTGAAGACACAGAAAGCCACTCCGAAGCAGGGTAAGCATTCAAGTAACTGAGCAAGCTCCCTCGTGGGAAGGGTTGGGAGGCATGTAAGGGCAGGGCCAGTGGGGAGTCTAGAACTGTGTGTTGTTTATTCTTTGGGCTGCTTCAGCTGAGGAGGCCATCCGTGCCATCAAGACACTGCGCAGTGACAAGGCTCCACTGGTGAAGAAGCGTCAGCTCATGAGAGCCATGTTTGGAGACTACAGGAAGAAGATGGAGGAGGAGTTGTGCAAAGAGCTGAAGCTCATGGAAGCAGGTACGAAAACTGCATGGTGTGGGAAGAGAAGAAAGAGCTTTGCTTCTGCCCTCTGGATTGCTTTGCAGAGTGAGATCTCATTATATGAGACGATTAAATGTCTCTTACTGCTCTTTTCTCCCCTTCTTAAGCTCTGAAGTCTGCCAGGATTGTGGAAGTGAAGAGAAGTGTTTGCGAGAAGAGATGCCAGTTCATCCGGAAGTGCTCAAGAGCTTGCAGGAAAAGCCAGAGTTCATCAGAATCCCCTTCAGAGTCACCCAGGACACTTAACACAGGTTTATTCAAATTCACAAGCTCCCAAGAAGAGTTTCGCTTTAATTTCTTTTAGGAAAGTCACTTAGACTAAAACTGTGGCTAAAAACTGTGCCAAATCTCCTGTAAACTTAAGAACGGTGGAAAGATACTATGCAGTCAAAAATGTTACACAGGAATCTCTCTGTATTTCCTGAAAAAAGGATCCTCTTTTAGAGTGTCTTATCTAGAGGTTTAAAACAGATCCACCTACTGCACATATGACCCCAAGACTCAGTCTACATAGTCCTTCTCCTGTAGAAAGGCACCTCTGCAAAAGATGAGCGCAGAGTCTGTAAGGACCTGTTTTTTCTTCCCATAGAATTGACATTAACCTAAAAATCTGTCATCAATACTGGGAGATTTTCCCATTCTATTGCTTTTAAATACAGCAGACCTTTTATAGCAGATGAGGCGGCAATACATACAGAGGGGAGCGCATTGTAATGAAGATCCAGTGCCTGTAAAGATTCAGCAGTGTAAGTATAATGGATCATTGAATGCTTCCACTTCATACCAGTCTGTGTGAATGCAGCTTCTGGTATCCAGACAGCACAGGGCAGCGTGTTTCACCACTGCCATCTAGAGAGCATGAGTTCAGGATCTCCGAGGAAAACGAGCAAGAATTATCCTTACTCATTCATTTGTCTCTTTAACTGACAAAGACTTAGAAAAGAACTGCAAACACTGATTCAGTTTAGCCTAGGAATGTAAGGACAGCTGTTTCCAGGCAGGGAAAGATGTTTGTTGCCTGGATATCTAGGAAGGATGTACAATCAGTTCTTAAAAAAAAAGAAGTTTACTTCATAACTAGACCAGTTACAACCACCAGTGACTCAAAGGATAAATCATCTGCATGCCAAACCTTGGGTGGCAGTGAAATGAACTGTGAGAACCCAAAGACTCTTGCATTTGATTTGCATTAAGTTTTTGCTTTCTGAACAGTTGAATGTGTGCCTCCAGCATTTCGGTACCGCTTCAGCCACTGACCCCATCTCCTGTCTTCATGCAGAAAGTCTTCCCCACTAAGTGTAAAAGCTGAAGGAGCAGAAGGCCTTTAAAAGGAAACATGGTATTGGGTGTCCTCAGGGTGCAGTCCTTTCCTTCCTTTTTATAGCCCAGTCATCCTCTATGAGAAGAAAGAAATGGACGTGTAGGCAGATTCCAGAGCAGCTGAGAGGTGGTGAAAGACATTTACTGGGGAAAACTTCCAAAAAAATTATGTTGGCTATAAAAAGTTATTTTATCAAGAAGCTCTGATGCAGTCAGCTGCATGTGTGAGGATGGGTTTTTGTCGTTGTTTAAATGTTTCCAAGAATGCCTGTCTAGGCATAAGGAGAAACAGAACCTGGGTAACATATCTGATGAGGAGAAATATGCAGAGAAGACTAATCTTCTGTAAATCAGGATCACTGCTGTTACTTTGGCTGTGTGGAACAACATTAAACAGTGTTTTTTGGATTTTCCAGATTTTATATGAAACATACCAAAACTGTGTTGTTGACAAACTTTTTGTGTCTTCCTGCTGTTTACTAAGATTAAAGAGTATCTTGTACATGACCTTGGAACTACAGCTGTTTTCTTTCCTAGCTGGTTATGCAGCTTATGTCTGGAAAATAGTTACTTTTTTTCCTTGTCATCTTTCAGGTAAAGCTTGAGTTGCTAAAACATAAAATTCTGTGCAGTGGAAGGCTGCAGGAGTATTCTGGGAAGCACCCTTCCATAACTGCCTCGTGCTTATGCTAGTCATTAGGCATTCACAATTAGAATGAAGATACGAGTGAGGTGGATGTTTGGTGTAACCTAATCCAGCAGGTTTATCTCCAAAGAGGTCAAACGCATTCTAGTATTTGTTTTTTCAGAGATTTTCACATAATACTGACCTGCAAAGCCAGCCCATATTCCTTTCACGGTGCTTCATTATTGGAGGACTTGGAGATGTTCATCGCTGTGATACTTCATAGCCCTGAGTCTCATGCTTGACCTGTGACCTCGAGTGCGAGACCAGAGTTGGCTGGGTCAGTTCCACCAGTCGGCTGGGTGAGCTTGGACAAGGCATTTTGCCTCTCTGTGTCCACTCCCTGTTTGCACAGTCAAGGTGATGCCTCCTGCATTGTTGACAGACATGCCCAAGTTACTTCATTAAAGATTTTGTGATAAACAGGCAACTCTGGGGTATTTTGCATCAGAAATTACAGCAGTCCGTGTTTCACTTTGCAATGTTTGAAGGATCTCTGTTGCATTAGCGTTTGTTTGAAAGGAAATGAGCAATGTCATTAGCAGTTAGGAAATGCTGTCTCTGCTCCTCCAGTCCATTCCCCTTTATAGAAGCCACAGTCCAGTCTTAATGACTTTTAAAAAAAAAAATTGTTTTCCCCTTTTTAGCACTTCTTTCTTTAGGATTTCAATGCTGTTTAGGTTTCAGTGACATCTCTTTGTTGCAGTAGTGTCAGGTTTGGGTCAGGGTTTTGCTCTACTACTTCCTGAAATACATGTGGCTGGAGGTATGGTCCATACCCTAAGGCATTAATGATGCACAGCAGTGAGGGAGAGAGATGTTCTCACCTGCTTCAAGTCCTCTGTTCCAGTGTTCTTGCATTAATGAAATGTAGCTCAGTTCTGACCTGCCAGTCTCCTTCTGCAACCTCTCCTCAGCTTCATGCTGTGCATATGAGATTGGTGGAAATGGAGTGACTGGATTCGTGGTACTGTATCTCTGGTAACTGCCCACCTAAATGTAGTGCAGCAGTGCCAGGCCCAGGCTTGTAGGCAGCAAACTGCTGACAAGATCTTCCAGCACAGTTGTGAGCTGAAGAATGAGTTAAAGACAAGGCAAAAAAGGAGTGCAAAGTACAACGGTGCCTCTAGAGCAAAACTTGCTTAAAGGCATCCGTCTTGAAGAACTAAAAGCTGAGAATCAACTTCTAAAGTGAGTAACAGGATGAAGGAATGCTGTAACCTTTTCCCAGGCCTTTCACTGTAGCAAAGCAGAGAAAAGGTCTCAGTTTTGGAAACAAAGTAAAGATTTTATAGTTTTTCCTGTGGCAGGGTGAGGCCAAGAACCTTTCTGCACAGAGACAGCAGAAATCTGAGTGTGATCTCTGCCCCTTTTAGGCTTGGCACCCTCATCTGTAAAAAGATCCCCCTAGTAAAGGTTAGGAAATGCAATCCCCTTCCAGACAGACCCTGCCTCCAGCGGGCAGAGAGCAGGCGATGGCCAGCTTCCCCCCTCCCGGACTGGCCCTGTGCTGGTGGCTGCTTGGCCCTGCTTACGGTTTAGCTGTTAACCTGGAGGCCGGGCACTAACTGGTAAGTTCTTCCAATCCCTTCCCTTGGGCTTGGGCAGTGGAAATGCATTCATTGGTTCTTGGGCTGCCCATCTTTTGCTTTGTGCAATCAGGGAGCAGAGTCTCTGAGGAACAGCCTACAAAGGGAACCTTCCAGCTTCAGCTGGAATTATCTCCTGCATCTGAGCAGCACTTCTGCGAGGACTCCCTCTCCCAAGACCAGCAAAGACAGAAGCCAACCAATTGGTCCTAGTGAACAGGTAACTCAGGTGACTAATATTCCCTTCTGCCTGCTGAAATATTTTTTTAAGAGTGCTGAGGGTAGACTGCAGACTCAGCATCTAATGACCTCTAAAGGATAAAATATTCTATTGCCTTCCTCTGGGGAGGAAAATCGCCATCCTAACTTACCTTTCCTTTGGTTTTAGAAAGAGGAAAATCTTGCCACTTCAAGCAAGACAGCAGTTCGAGCACTGTAACAGAAGGAAAGTTTTTTGAAGAGTAATCAGCATTGAACCTGCAGTTCCTTAACAGAAAAAGAGGAGAGATGCTGCTATTTTAAGATCCCATGGAGCAGTGACAGACGATCCCATATCTTTCCGCTGAAGTTATTTTACTCTAAGGACAAACTTGGTTCATTTCCTTTGCTTAGATTTTTTTGATGCTCACTGTTTGTGCTGCTTTCCTGCTTAGAACTGCAGGAAGGTTCATAAGCCACAGTACTTCAGAAAACTGAACTTTGACATCAGCTACCACAGGGTAGCTTTGACTACTGGCAACACTCCTTCCTGTGGATGCTGACAGCTGGGAAGTGCTGACCACCTCCTGTATTGGGCCCATCTGTCTTCTTCCCTTTGAGTACATCAACAGGCACTTCTAGCTCCTTGCTATCTCACTACCAGGATGGAAGAAGTCTGGGTTGTGTATCTCTGTCTGATCTTGCTTATCTTTGTGCTTTTTCTAATGAAGCATAACCCGCATGTGGAAGAGGCCAAGAAGGAGAGGGAAAGCAGAAGCCCCCCACCACCCTCTTCTGTTTTCCCCAGTAATGTCGGCAAAAAACTGGAGCACACCCAGGAAGAACTGGAGAACTATCTGGACAGGCTAACCCATGTCTTGTTTGACACAGAAGCCAGGAAAAGGGATGGCCACCATGATCAGAAGTCCCACCATCACAGAAGTGCCAATGTTATGCCTGAAGCTAAGGAGCACTCGGGAACGGAGGCCACACGCTCTCAGTATCTGTCAAGCCACACAAGGGTTCAGGTAGGAGGCTTACAAAGACTTTCAAATTCAGACTTAGAGCTCCTGGCTGAGGTAGCAAATCCTGTTGAAATGCATGGTCCATGAACTTGGCTGGGGAAGAGGTGTGGGGGGAGTCTCGCTGTTTTGAAGTATAATACATTCTTATTTTTTCACTGTATATTTCAACATTAAGCAATTGTTCAGAGACAGCTCCATGTGACGTGAGATGAGCGTACGTGATTTGTGTGTCAATGTTGGCATCAGCATCTATGCACATGGGTGTATCTATATGTAAATTATTCCTTCCTATATTCATAGAAATAGGAATCATTTCTTACTTCAAGAAATTATTGTGCAGCTCTTCAGCTGTTACAAATCTCCAGCTTTCCCCACATACAGCAGTGTTTTGCTAGTTTGCCCAGCTGAGGATCTGACCCGGTAGGGTACAGGAGCTCTGCAGACACCAGTCCAGTGATGAATGTGGGATATTGAGCTGTGGGAAATATGTAATTTTTCTGCTGTGCACAACGATCCCACACAGTGTAATCTGTACACATGAAAGTCACTATTGGCAACCTGCAAAATTCTCTTTGCCTTGGCCAAGGCCCTTTTTTAGGGGATGGAACAAGACACATGCCTTTATATTTTTATCGTTATCCTCATTGCAATACATCAGATTTTGCCCTTGAGATGACAGAGTTTCATGGCAGCTATGCAAGGCTGTGTTACCTTATGCTAGCAGCTGTTTATATTCTTCATTCTTGAGGCACGTATCTTGCAGTGCCAGTGCCCTGCTCTGTCACTGAGCACGTTCTAGGTCCAGGTGGGAGCTCCAGTACAAAGCCTTCACCTTAGAGTGGGGAACCAGACCTTGATGTCAACAATTGCATCCTGCCAAAGAATCAAGAGACGTATTTCTTGGTGATGAAGGTGCTGCAGTAAACAGCCTTTGCAGTGAGCCAGAACTTTGTAACTTCTGAAGTCTTCAGGAGCTGCCTGAACTATCTGTGGGAATCCATAAATTCAGTTGAAGGCAGAGGAACAAACACACAAAATGTGACAATGTTATTCAGAGGATGTGGGCAGAAAAAGTAATTCAAGTGTTTATTTACTTGCTGGCATTTTTCATTTACTGAACAAGGTACTATTTTATTAGATCTATTACAGATCAAGAATTGATTTTTTTTTTCTTAATGGAAATGAATCATGTTGCAAAATAACAGTGTTAGCTTATTTTTCTACTATGGTTAAAGATGACTGTTTGCAGAATACAAACTGAGGAGAAAAGGTGCTGTGGTGACTGTTTTCATACAGTTTTTGCAGACTTGATGCAGCAGATGATGCCCCTTGGGATGGTTGAAAACTTCAATATCAGCTCTTTTGATCTATGGAATGAACAGTAATCAGGCAAAAGCAAAGTAGCCCAAATAATCTTTAGTTGTTCCTTGTTTTTGGGAGCAGTGAGGAAGAAGTCACCACCTAAACAAACCTAAAAAAAGCACTTGGTCAGTAAGTTGAAGTGAAATGGGAAACTGCAGCTTTGCTTGGAGGAGCATTGGTGCCAAAACTGGTGGCAGGGGCAGGGTGTTCACTGCTTTGGCAAAGGCTTAGTGTTGGGATAAGTTGTAGGAGCTGTATGTGAGCGTGGTTACCTGGGTGCACAGTGTGACAGAGATGCAGTCGGCTCAGAACGTGATTCAGGTTCCGTCTGCGAGCCTGAGGACGTGTGGCTGTGTGCAAAGGCTTTCAGGTCTCTCCCAGGTCAAGGGAAGACATTGATGCTTTTGTTCAGAGAGATGCTACCATTCCCTTCCTTCTAAGAATTTTGTTTCTCTTTCATTGTGAATGTAGGTTATTGGGACACACTAGGTTAGGATCTCTGGAAAATGAAATCCTCAGCACTGTCTAGCAGAGGTAGGATGGCTTGCAATGAATGCTTCTTCAGTAAGTGTGCCAGTCCTCTCAACCAGCCACATCCAGGATCTCTACTTGCTTTTTCTGCTCAGTTCTGAAGGAGCCTGCAGCTCTGCAGGCACTACTGTGGAGAGAGGAGGGATCTAAAACCTGTTATGGATGAAGAAAGAGAAACCACTGCCAAGCTGGAGCCCTGGGCAAGGACGTTCAGGAGCAATATCTGTGAAAATTCAGAGTAATGTTAACTAGTATTGGCAAGAAGCAATACTAGTTGCAGGTTTCTCAGGGAGCATTAGACTTATTAAATGGACTTTGACCATAGTTGGTCAGCTATCAATGTAGACACCTTCAGTTAGCCTGTTTTCCACTGGAGGAAGCTGTTTTGTCTTGCAAACAGGTGTTCAGAGGGAGCTAGGGTATTTTTTTTTGTCATCCATTGCACTCATCTAAGCCCCTGCCCAGTAGGGTAGAATCCATATTTTATTATGATTGTCTATTTGTTACTACACATTAAATTAGTAAATGATCTAAAAATAATTTCTAGATTTCCCCTCATTTTCTCCTGACTCCTCATTCTCACCAGAACTGAGCAGTCCACTCAGTAACAACCAAAGAAGGAGCAGATGAATGGATACAGAAGTGCAGGAGGGTAAGACAGGTAAAGGCAGTAGGTGTGACAGAGCACTAAGCAGATTATTTGGGAAAAATCTACTCAGAGGGTTTCCTGCTTCATTAAACTTAACCAGAGCAGGTTTATTTTCAGGTTACTTTTAGAAGCAGTGAAAAATGAATGGTGGCAGATGGCAGAGAGGTGTGGGCCTCCTACATGCTGGAAAAATAGATTCCCAGCCAGTCTGCGGTACCTGTCACGGGTGGTGGAGCACATGTGCCTGTTAGGACAAGGCAGAAGTTGGAAGTCTCCAGCGTAGCCATGGATTTAGCAAACCCTCAGTGCCAGCTTCGTGTCACGCAGTGGGAGAAAAGCCAGTGCGGTGCCCTGGGTGATGGTGAGCTGAGAGCTGATTCTAAGGGTGCTTGGCTGAGTACTGGTGCATGGCCCATGACAGCAAGAATCCCAGTTCAGAAGAAGCGTGTCAGAGATGTCTGTTTGCAGTGGCTGGCTGAGATACCCACTGGGTGAATTCATGGTAACTGGCCCAACTCTGAGGGACTTGTGTATGTGTATGCCCTGTTTGTCAAAGCCAGTGCTTCTGCTGGAAGTGCTTCCCACAGTCAGTAATGTCCAGTGCTGTCCTTAACCTGAATATCTTTGAGTCATACCCATGGAAACTCTTGTGATGCCATGTCAGTGCTGTTATTCTCGGGAGCATGGCACAAACTGGCAGAGCTGCAAGGAAAAACAGTGATTATTCATCCACACAAGGCTGACTCCTTTAATGTAGTCCTGAGCTCCTCACTTCTCCAGGTCTGGCAAGAGTGGCAAGCTTTCTGCAGTGCATTCCTGGTGGATTTGAGGTGGTTTTGATGCAAAAGGCTCTACTCCTTCACTCCATCATCTGATTCAGTTCGCCACCTCAATCATCACAAGCCCCAAAAACTACAGACGTAACTAATGCAGTCCTGTGATTAAATGTCTTTGTGGCTTCCATGCTGTGGTGATAGAAACCTTAAATGACATTCCTTAAGATAATACCCTCAGAATGTTTTTCTGTAGTCCTCTCAAGATCTGTCATCATGCTGCTCTTTGGGTTTGCGTTGGAGCCGTCATCTTTCAAGCACAGAGGTTTGTAGGCAGAGGGTATCTGTCCTTACACCTGTGGAACTTAGGTGCCTAAAAACTTCTCTGCTACATCATTTGTTCTCAGGAGAGATAATCTGTCTGCCACGCTTGTGTTTCAGGGTGCCCCAGTCCACAAGGTGGGTGAAGTTGGAAGGGGTGTCTGGAGATCAGTTATTCCAGCCCCTCTGCTCAAAGCACAGTCAGCTAGAGCAGACTGCCCAGGACTACATCCAGTCAGATTTTAATATCACTGTCTGGATACTTGAATGTTCTCTAAAACACAGTAGAATTTGAGCATTTGTGCAGGAAAAACAAAACACGATTTCTTTTTAAAGTCTCTGCTTCTACCCAGGTCCTCCATTTCTGTATTGCTTCTAGATGTTTCCCAGTCTCTTAACTCTCTAGCACACACTATAACCTCAGATAAGTAATATAGGCAAATATCAGGATGTGTGTCTGAAAATTGAAGTTTCTTCTTGGTGCTTCAGCCCCGACTTTTAATCAGGTATATTCCAAGCAGCACATGAAACACGGTGAACTTCTAAGTTTCTCTTCTTATGTGAGGAGACAGATCTGCCCAGCTTTTCCTTGATGGAAAGGAAGCCTAGAATGCTCCAGCGAGATGATCAGAAGTTCAATATGTTTGAAGCCTATCATCAGTAACAAGAATTTATTTACAGGTACAGAATTTCCTTCTCCTTGAATCACTTTCCTTATCTTAGCAGCTGGTGACAGTTAAGTAACAGCTTTATTTGTAGTCTAGAAGATTAGGATTTTTTGGCTTGCGAGATTTAACTTCCAGTTGGTTGAGTGGTTAATTGTGGCGTAGTCTTCGTGTGAGCCACAAGCTCTGTAAGAATCCTGCACGCCCCAGCAGTTTGTAATGTGAGCCTGGCTGCCTAACTGTAGACATGTGTGTGGATCCACCCATACATGGGAGAGAAAGATGGATACAGACTGAAGAGGAGCAAGAGGAGAGGAACGTGAATTTAATCATTTGTGTTTTGTCAGTATGTAGGAGTTTTTTGTCCAGGATTTGATAGAAGAATATTCAGAGAATAAATGAATCAATATTGCCATCCCGTACACATTCCCATTTTTAGGCTTGTTGAATTGTTGTAGTGGGTGTAAGATTCAGGTGAAAGCAGACAAAAGGAAGGATATAAGGTGAGAAATTAGTAGGAGTATTAGAATGGCAAAGGATGAATATTAACAGTCCTCCATGGACCTTTGCTTTCAAAAGATTGTTCAAGCTTGACGTTTCCAAGACAGCTTTCAAGGGCATGGTGCATAAATAAATTTCAGCCTTTGGCTCGTTCATAAGCTGACTCTGTTGCATATGTTACATACTTGGTATCACCGTCGTGCTTTGTGATGACGCATTTTTAATCACGTGGCACTTAATCTTAGAGCTGGGCAAGTCAAGATGAAGAAAGAGAGAGGGCCTTATTTGGGGGAAGAGTAATGAAGAAGAGTTCATTGGAAGAGTTTTTCCAGCTTCCAGTGTTTCCTCTCTTGGCTGCTTGAATTAGGTAGAGCTGGTGAGAGCAGGTACCACATCTCCTGCAGCTGAGCTGATACTGAGCTTTAGTCTCAAGTTCAGCCACCTGCTTATTGCAGCCATTGTCACTACCCGTTTACTCGTTCACAGCTATGGTTAGGAAGGTCGTAGCATCTGTGTCATGTCTGCCATGTCACATCTGGGGATCATTTCAGTGCTTCTGCCTTTGACTCTGGCTATTAAACACCACTTTGTAGTGGGGTTTACAGACCTCCAAAGGGCACAGTCAAGGTAAGAGCAGTAGAATAAAATGACCATAAACAAGAAAGCAACCTCTTAATACATGCAAAATCAGCATGGTTTCATCCTCACAGCCAGCTATGCCTACCAGTGCTGCCCCACTATTTCTCCTGTCAGTTTGTCCTCCAAGCTCTGCTCTACAGTGGCACTCTTCAGCCTTTGATATATATGAATCTGTTTAAACGAGAGGAATTTTTGATCAATATGTTCTCTGTACTCTGCTCAAAGCATTACCAGATCTGGAGCTGTATCACTGCCAACCTCTTAAGGTGAGCAGAAGTGACCTCAGGAATATTCACATTATCTAACTGCAGATATTTAACTTAGGTGCCCTGAGAGGGAGGTGTGATTTGGAGCATTAAAGGTAGGCACAAAAATAAAATGCCTAAAATAACTTCATTAAGTGGTGTGATTAACCATATACCACTCCCCTTCCCTTAGCTTGCCCCTAGCCTGAACCACTCCGATGAGCCACGACATTGCCACTGAAAAAGTGGAGTGTTGGGAGTGCAGACTTGCAGCTCAGGAATGACAAATTCTTCAATGTTGCCATGCCTGTGAGTACCTTTAAGAGGCTGAGCCTAGACCTTTGTCTTGTCTAACTCAAGACATATGTGGGAGGAGAATTCCTGTGCCCAAACTTAGGGACCTAAAAGTTAGATGTCTAAACCCTGAGCTCCTTCTGTAATCAAGGGAAAGAAACAAGCCTTCTCAGAGGCTGACTCATTTTGTGCATCACCATCTCCATTTAGATGGATTGCCCAAGCTGGGCAGTGAATCCAGTTCCTCTCCATGGCACAGTGTAGTGTATTTCAGAGAGATCTGAGCTGGTGGTGCAGCTCTGCTGGAACAATGCTCATGCAAGTTAGCTCAGCTTTTCCCTTAGCAATTATTTTCAATTGCTAGATTTTAGATTGCTCCACAACTTGCAGGTCAATGCTTTAGAATTCTTTTAGATCATTTCCTAGGCTCCACAGACTCTTGTGAAAGGGGCAAAAATGCTCAATGTTGACCTGCATAATTGATATGACCCACAGGCTAATAAAGGAATAGGAGTCTTCCCATTAAGTTCAGGTTCTTGGAGACAGGCTCATGTTCTGGAAAGAATTCATCCCATATGATCCCAGTTAAACAAAGAAAGCAAGCGATTAACAGATGTATACATTAGCCCCTTAAAACAAAATGCCTATTACTTGGTCAGAGTAGGTCTTGTGATTATTCTGAGGCTTCAAAGCAGTAGAGTAGTTCTTCAATGTCTTATGCTGAGTTTTTGCTGTAAACTGACAATTGTACAAAGAGAAACCTGGTAAGCAAAGTTACAAGAGCTAATGTCCTTGTCACTGCTTCCAGAAGGAAATACTGGAGTTTTGTTGGTTCTTCTTTGTACCTGAACACACGTTTACATTATCATAACATGATGAACTATTGCAGCTTGATGAATTCCTCTTTGTCAGTGAGCTTTCTGCAGTGCCAATCCAGAGTATGTTAGCTGAAATTACCCTGATGTGACCTTCATTAAGCTGTTTTAACATATTTGCTTCATGCTGTTCAGGCAGACCCTTAGCTCTGAAGGAACCTTTCTCAAAGCCAATCATGCCTGAAAACACTCGAGCAGGTGCCTGAATATTTCAGGAAAATGTATGTAGCCAGTAGGTGGTCTTCAAGTGGATGCTTTAAATACCCACTTCTCTGCAGGGATTTAACACTCTTGCATCGATTTTCCAGTGGCTTCTGTGCCATCTTTTTTTATCCAGTCCAGTTGTTAGTAAACATGTGGGTTTATCTCAGTTTGGTACCTACCAGAGT
Organism: Actenoides lindsayi; assembly: GCA_025331215.1. Classification (NCBI taxonomy): domain Eukaryota; kingdom Metazoa; phylum Chordata; class Aves; order Coraciiformes; family Alcedinidae; genus Actenoides; species Actenoides lindsayi. The sequence continues at coordinate 19,436 of WTSP01004893.1, read as the reverse complement.
CTTAGCACAAGCTGTGGAGTGAGCTGTTGCCATCCATCCCATGCCTGTTTTGTAGACACACAGAGGATTTTGCTCTCTGACACTACTGATCTTTGTGCTTTTAAGCAAACATCAAATTTCAACTTAGTTTCAGAAAGCATGAGTCTAAATTTCAAACTGGGGAAAGCCTGTAAAACCTGAAGGACAGAGAAGGAGAGATGGAAATGACTGTGTACTTGCTCTCCTGCAAAAATGTGGGTTAGCCAACAACATTGCCGAGCATCAGATTTAAAGCAGAGCAGCACTCACAGAACACACAGTTCCACTGTGAATTTCTGCCAAAGAATGACCAAAGAAAACAAAAAGTATTAATTGCTTTGTAAAGGATTAAATGCATTCATAGAAGCTGGGGCCATGACAGGCTCTTAAACACTTTTGTCCCTGAATCCCTGAAACCACAAGGACAGCTAACTGTCCTGCATCTCCTTAGTTTAAAAAAAACATAAAACACGCCAAAAAATTGTTACCTTATATATGTCACATCTTGGATTTGAACTGAAAAAGACTTTTCAGTGTCAGCTTAGAAATGGGGACAGTTTCAAAGTAGACTATTTGATAGGCTGAATGGAGGCAGGACATAGCAGGTGTGCTGAGTATTTAGCCTTTGGAGTCCTGCCCAAAAGGGAAGAGTTTCCTGAGTCCTAGCAAACATGTAAGGTGAACTCAGAGATAAACTGAGAGCCATTTGTTTCATCTTGCCTCACTCCTGGCAAAACAGGTTTTAGGATCTTCTGGCCACCAAAAGGGAATCCAGCATGTTTGCTAGCTATCCAAATCTCAGTCATGAGCAATGATACCAGCGTTTAGAGTGACAGATGTACTGCTGATCATATATCTGTCTTCGGGTGTGAGACAGCTGAAGGGCTTTGTGAAAAATGCTGGTGCATTACAGAGGTGCTCTGAAAGAACACACAGGCCTGCAGCAAAATGTGGAGCCAAGATGGGTTAAACCCTTTGAGGAGCCATTATAAGCCTCAAGGTAATGTCCCAGACGTGACTTCCTCCTTCCAGTGGGCCAAAGGTACTGCTCTCTTGAGACTGATGAGGTGGGACTGACCTTTCAGGATTTGGGAGTTGATGATACAGTAATAATGTTTTAGATTTAGCTCTTTTTAGATTCCTGGCCGTTGGTAAGTAGAAGGGCAGTGTTACGGTCAGGGCTTAGCAGTTCTGGGTTCTCTTCCCCACTTCTCCACTTCAGCTTGGGTAGGTCTTATTGTAGGCTTTATTTTGCAGAGTGCTTGGAGGCAGCCCTCAAAATCAAATACACAATCATACTATTATTTTGTTCTCACTTGAGGTAAGCACTGAAGGGCCATTTGGTCACTCGCAAGCATATGTACACAGGTTGCTCATGGGCTTTGAATGCATGGGAGGTAGGTTGGGAAGTATGTTGTGCTCCTGGGAGACAACCTTGACCTGCCTTCTGAAAATGAAGCAAATTTCCCCATATGTAAGAAAGCCTTAAGGAAAGGGTAGCACAGGGCTGCAAGAGGGGAAAGAATAAAGACTCATCTATGCCTTTTAGCTTTTCAAAGAACAAATGAGGAAGGTGAATGACCAGGACTTAATGAAAGTTTGTGTGCAGAGGCAAAGATGAGACTTGCCAATTAATATGCAGAGGTAGTTGAAGGTATGTTGAGGGAGTCAAAGGTGACTAGGACAGAAAGGAAATGGCATAAATTCTTCCTAAGAAAACACAGAGGTTGCCTATGGCACATCAAGTTGACAAAGGTGATGTAGACATCCAAGAGATGGTGCCTTTGCAGAGGCATCAAGATAAAACATCAATGTAAATATAATAGGTGAAAAATCAAAAGACTCCTGATTTGGCTTAGAAGTGATGAGAAGCAATTCAAGAGTAAAGAGGGTGATTGCTGGCACTGGAGCTTCCAGCAGGAACTGGAAGAAAATAATTTAAGACAGTGTGAGTGTAGAGAGGGCTGGAGGACTGTGAGCAATAGAGTTGGGTAGTAAACTGGAAAAGCAGATGAACAAGAGTGTGCTTGAGAAAGAATGAGAGGGGAGGTATTCTGGGACAGCAAGCCAGATAGGACCACAGTCCTTGGAACAGAGTTTACAGACTGGCCTACTATCAACAATAGTTTCATCAGGGATAGAAGAGAGGAGTCACAAGATGAATTTGAGGAGTCATGGGACAACAGGGATGAAAGGAGGAGGTCAGGAGTGGCCAGTTGAACTTCCCCAACATTGAAGGTTATCACTGTAAAGGGCAACTTGTCAGGGAGCTGTTAAGTCCAGAGAACTTGCCAGATGGAGAGCAGGGCAAGCCTAGAGTAGTGAGTGACAGGGGAACAGTGAGAAGTGACCAGGAAGAAACTCAGAGAGGAGGATCACAAAAAAAAAAGTGGGGAAAGATTCTGTAAGTTTTAATGAAACTCCCCAGCAGAGTTGCAGGAGCTGTCACAGGGGTGCTTTTAGCCCACTACAAAGGTGGTAATCTGGGTGTTAGCTTAAATCACTCTCAGGGTGTACCAAGTCACTTTTGCTTTCCAATCAGGGTACGCCTTGGTAGAACATTCAGATGCAAGAAGTTGATCTCTTGTAGTAAGTCTGAGGAAGGATGGAGCAAAACAACCACTTGCACTTGGCCGTGCCCATTGGCAGTGGTACTCCCATGGGTGCCACTTCTTGGCAGATGCCCTTTTGGATTTAGGAAGCATAAGTTCATGAGAGCTGAGGTAGCTGTAGGTACATAACACCTCATTTGTTCCACCCTACCAAGTGCGAGGGTAGTGCTAATCCTGTGGCTCCTGCTGTGGTTCTCCTGTAAACTGCTTGCCCCCGGCCAAGCTGGCTGAGTTCAACACCAACAGCCTGGAACACCCTCTGCTCCACTCCTCCTGACTGCTCTTCTTCAACTTCTGGTCTCAAGCAGTGGGCTTCCCTAGTGAATAGCATTCCAGGAAAAGGCCTTGTTTGGAAAACCTGCCTGTTGTTTGAAGGCTGGCTTTGTCGGAGCACGCTCACACGCTGCTGCTGCCTCCCCTCCCCAAATGGCCTTCATGGGGTGCATGGCCCCTGAGCAGGAGCCAGGCACCTTGGACTGCTGCTCCTGAAGGCAGGTTTCTGCAGTCTATGGCCTGACCCAGACAGTGTTGAGTTACAGTCAGGCCCCCGCAGGAATGCAGGACCGTGCCAGTGTGACCTGTTGAGATCTCCCAACTGAGAGCAGGGGCCATTGGCAGTCTCTAAACCAGAGAGGTCAAGTTAATGTCACAGCGCACCTTTGCCAGAAGGAAGGCTTCTCGAAGGGTGGTCTGGGGAGATAATTGGATGTGTTTTCCCCATCTGTTCTGTATTTTTCCATTCCTTTCTTTGGTTGTTCGCTCTCACCAATCAGCCCTAACCTGCTGGAAGAACAGGTTTCGGATGCTGGAGGGAAGCAGCGAAGCCCAGATGAGCAAACCTTTCCATTGGCCACCTCTGGAGGGCAGGCAGCGCTCAGCAGAGAGCCCGCCTAGCAGAGCTGCAGTAAGTCCTGCCTTCAGGGAGGTCTGCACAGTGAACAGGAGCTTTCTCAGCTCAAAGATCAGATCGTGTTCAGCTGCCGTTCCAGTAAGAAACACAAATCCTTGTGCCAACTCACATACAAGGAAACCTAATAAGGCCCAACTGTGCTTGGAGACAAAAGCAGCAGATTAACAGGAGCTCCTCTAAGTTCAGAGAGGTCCATTTCTCAGGCTGTAGAAGGAGTGACCCTGAAGGGCACCTGCTCACAGGAAAGCCCTGGCTACAAGATGACTTGTAATGCAAACCCCCTGTTGGCAGCATTAGCACCCAACAGCTGGACCTGGAGCCCCTTCAATATAGTCTATAGGTTAGGAAAACAATCTAAAACAACCTTAGCATTAAATACTAGCGTGAGAGCTTAGAAGTCACTCGTGTCCCTGGGTTCTGGTTCGTAGCTCTGGTACATGGTGGTGTTGACAAGACTTCAGGACACTGTGCAGTCAGTGCTACCTGCAGTCACTGAGAATGAGCAAAGCAAAGGGAGCTGGCTGGCTCCAGCCAGCAAACGGTTGGACTTGATGATCTCAAAGGTCATTTCCAACCTTAATGATTCTATGATTCTGTGACTCGCAAACTGACTCCCAGCTGCTTGTGTCTCTCTTGCTCCAACACAGCTCTCCTCCTTAGACAGTACTCACAAGATTATGGCATGAGCAGTATGAATACAGAAGATGCAAATCATGGTGGAAAGCCCAGAAGAACTTTTGCAATTGATTAAACTATGATTTCTGCAGTGATTTCAGTTACTTCCTAACCGAGGCATGAGACTTTCTGAGCTGGCTTCTGTGGTGAGGAGGGGAAGGACAGCGAACACACCAAACCCATGGGAGAGGAGGCACTGTGAGAAGCTACTGAAAGCAAAAGGCACAAGAGATGATGGCAGCGTGTACTTGACACATGCACAGGACTAAAAGTGATAGCTTGCACTTGAATTAAATCAGAGATTTGTTACTTTCTCCTTGTTAGTTTACAAAATGGGGGTCTTTATTCTTTTTAAACTTTCTTAATTTTTGTCTCTCTAAATTATTTTTTTTTCTTAATATTTTAAATCGGGTGCCACTTCAGGGACTTTGTGGTGTGATTTCCTTTATTATCCCATTTAGTAAAGCACCAAATACTCCAGTACCTGTGGGATCAGTGTAGTCAGTGTTTCCGCTGGTAAACTCTGTGAACCCCTGAGGAAATTCATAACATCTTTTCACCTCATTTCCTTTCCTAATTAATCTTTTTTCTGTATACATTATGGCTGCTGAGTTGAATAGTTTAGAAAATGAGATCTGATGTTCTGAGGCATTTGCATTCATTATTCAGCTGGAATTAGGAACACCTCAGCTGGCATTGCAGGTCCGAGTGAGCAGATTCCTGGATCCGTTCTTTTGGCGCACGAGGGTGAGACCCAGCTCCTGAAGACCTGAACATACCTGTGGGCAGCTCTGGAGGGTGCCGCTGCAAGGGGACAGCCTGCTTTTAACTGGCCTTAGCAGTGCCACTGCATTAGCGTTTAAAGCTTTTGCATACACAAATCTCTGATATTTGCTTACTCTAAACTTATCTCTTGTAGTAGCTTTAACTATGCGTTTGCAGGTCTGGGGGCAGCATTGTTCTTCATTGTTTCTCTGTGTCCGTGTCAGTCATGTTAGCGGTGTTTTTCAGAAGGATGAACAATGGTGCTTCTTGCTCTTTTTCCCGGTGCTAATTTGCACAGTTACTGAATGTTGCTTCTTTAAGGAAAAAAACAAACAAACAAACAACCCTGAGGAGAAGGACTTAGCTCTTGAGGTGGTTGCACAGTAGCATAACTGAAGGACTTGCACTGCATGGGATGGACACCACCTTGCTGGGTGGAGTAGCTGAAGACAGCAGGTGCTGGTGTTGAGAGCAGGAGGGCATCGGTTCTGTGTTCAGGAAAGTCCCAGCATTTCCTATTCCCCTTTCAGAGCAGAAGGGCAGGTCAAGGGGGCACCCACCTGAGGTTATTATTCTTTTGTTTGTTTGTTTTGTTTTGTTTCTGAACAGGAGAAAACCACACCTCCTGGAAGCACTGAGAATATTGTGGAAGAGATTGGTGAGTTGGGCCAAGCTGAGATCATGGCCAGAGAAATCTCCTTCTCCTGTGCAGGCATTTGCTTTTGCCACTTCTACCGGGAGTGGCGGGCAAAACAGTCCTGGCTTTTGCCATCTCGTGCATGAATATCTGTACACCCAACAACATGTTCAGGCACCTTCTTAGTTAGCACCCCGACTCCTGCTGTGAGCACCATGTGTTACCTGCCAGGCAAGTGGGCATTTCCCTGTGGCTAGTTTTTGAAGGAAGGCAAAGCTACAGGGAAATGAAGCCCAGAGCTCTTTTCAGGCATCGTTTTCATGAGGGTGCAGCCCAGAGACCATTCTCCTGAACATTGTGGCTATGCCTACAGAGCCCTGAAAATGGAGTCAGAAAGCAGGAGACGGTCTCACTGGCCTAGCAGATATCTTGGGGAAGCATGGCTCTGTAGCTGGCATGCTCAGCCACGTGGTACCCTGCGTGCTCTGGAAGATGCTCTCTGGCCGTGCCTGAGGTCACACACAAAAAGTAAAGAGCGTGATCCTTGCCCTGACCCACCATCACCTAAGGCAGCAGATGGGAGCAAGGATGTGAATACTCTCAGTCTTGCCTTCCCTCCTGTCGGTCTTCTCCAGGCCAGCCTGCTCCTGGGGCTCCCACTCCATAGCTTCCCCGTGCCTGGCTCCACCCAGCTGGGGAGCACAGTGCTGAAACCCTGCCCTACACTCTTCCCTCTCAGCCTGATTTGCAACTATGTCACTGACTTAAAAATAAAATTCTATATTCTCCCCTTACAAACTGACCCTTCCTTCACGTGGAAGTGGCAAGCCCAGAAGCTGAGTTGTTCCTGGAGAGAACTGGTTAAAGAAATGAGGGTTTGCTAGGATGAGAGTGGAGACAGGTTTGTGCCCATCCCAGTCCTTCCACAGTCAGTGGGTTTCAAAACTGCCCTCCACAAAACATCACTGGCAATTACTCTTGATGGCAGCTTTTGGAAACTTTTATTGCTTCTATCCACAATCACAGCAAGTGGTTTTGACCAAAAAAAGAATTAATTAAATCCATGCTTTGTTTTACAAGAAATCTGTTAGCAAAATTTGATTTGACCAGCTCTCCAGCCATTTAGTATTGTGTGTGTTGAAGGGAAGGAAGCTCTCCTAATTTTAGTTTCCTCTGGTTTATCACACGCAGGTAAAGCTGCTTTGCCCACTTCCTTATTCTACAGTCCCTGCAGATCTATGTTTGGAACCACAGCTTATTTTTGTACCTCCTGAGTATGCTAAATGCTCACGCATATTTAACATAAGAAGTATGTATAGCACTTCACAATGGACCGTGTGACACAAAAAGCACAAGGCCAGACCTTCAGCTGCACCAGCTGCCAAGGAAAAGACCAAACAGCTCTGAGCTGATGGTGATTCTCCAAGTGGGGAGTGATTTCTGGTTTGGCCGTTCAGTTTTGCACTTTTCTGAGCTGGCTGAACCTGTGTGAGAAATGCAGCAGGTTATGTGTGTCCTAGGAAAGCAGGATGGACGGCTTCAGGTATCAATAAAGCACACGCTGCCTTAATGTGGTGTAAGGCCAGCCTTGTTGGCTAGCATGAGGGAGAGGCAGGCCAGGAGAACGTCCATGAAGTCATTTGGAGACCATTGTTTCTGTGAGTACACAAGGGCTGTGTTTGTGCTGGAAGCCAGTGACTGCCTTGTACTGGTTGTGTGGGGCTGAGTATTACCCCAAGTTAAGAGGTCCCTTGTGAATCTTGGAGAATGCAGAAGCAATGGTCTCCTGTACTGTGCAGCATTTGTGATCTTCAAGAGGTCAATGTGCTGGGTTTCCAAACACACCACCCGAAAAAAGGCACCAAATTCAGTAAGTTCATTCAAGCTTGAGACAATAAAGGCATCTTCAACTCAGGAGAAAAGGTCTGTGGTACAGGTTTTCTGGACCGTTATATGAGGTCCAGCACTCAGGAGTGCCATTGCTAACCTTCCATGGTACTCAGCATACACCAGCATCTATTACCAGGCAGTCTGCTGCAGGGCTTGCTGACAACTGAAAGGAGCTTATCAACAGAGGTGTATCTTTCTCTGTCCTGCTTCCAGAACAAGCGGTTCAGGAGACGGTAGACACAAATCTCTATATGAGAAGAAGACAGCACCCGACTGCTTCCAGGAGGTATCATGAGGGTTACCGGTAAAGACAGTCTCCATGGGCATCTTGTTTTGGCTGTGGCTCTCCTTGCCTCCTCCTTCCTTTCTTTTCCTGCTCTTGTGAACTCTGTTTCTGCTAAGCTCAGCCGTGTTCTTATTGAGTTGGGGTGAGAGGACAACTATTGGCAGCTCCTCGTGGTGTTGGTAGCTCGCCATGGGACATGTGTGGTGATCTTGGGGCAGGTGTGGGCTGGAGATGGGTGAAGTTGTGAAGATGGGTGATGCAGAGGAACACAAGACGGTTCTGGGATACTTTCCCCTGTTACTGTGGGGCAGGATCTCTGGCCACGAGTGAGGAGAAGACCTGAGGAAGGCATTTTCTTCCTTGCCATGGGCCAGCGAAGAGATTGTCTCCTGAGTGGTCTGAATTAGCTGACATGTCAGCAAGGGGCCTACTTGGCGTCCTTCATTCACCTCAGGTGTGTGAGTGTCTGGGAGATGGGACAGTGTCTTGTCTTGGGAATGTCCATGGAAATGGAAAGGCCTTTCTCCATGTGTTGTCTCTGGGTGGCAGCTGAGCTCCCGATGGAGCCCAGAGCGTGACCAGCATCCTGATGGGCTGCACTGGCCATTGTGCCAAGTAAGACCCTGGAGGCAACACTGCAGCTTGGTCTTGCGTTGTCTGAGCTGTCCTCAGTGGCCATGCCGGGACACTGGGGGCTGCACCTTTGAGGCAAAGAGGAAAGGCTTTATCTCTCTTACTAAGCTCCTTCAGTGCTGGCTCAGAGACCTCAAAATGAGCCGTGCTGACAGACTGGAGCTGAGCAGCCGTGTTACAGCGGGCTCAGTCCTGCTCCAAAGTTTACTATGATCTAAGTGACAGGAAAAGGAGAAATGGCACCTATGGAAACTCAGCGTGGGCTCCTCCTGGCAGGCAGCTGGCTGTCCGGCTTCTAGCCACTTCAGGGTGAAAAGAAAAGGGTGTATGTCTCTCTTTTCTACATTGTTCGGCCACTAAAAAGCACCTGCTTGGGATTTTATTTCTTTTCCATTTCAGCAGTCGATGCTGAGAGAGGTCATTTAAACCACAGCTCGGTGGAGCTGGGTTTCACACCTCGTGGTAGTGCTCTTTGTCTGGTATAACACACAGCATATAGATGAACATATGCATATACAGCTATGTGTGTACATACTTATCTAGAACATCTCCTGCCCGTTTCCACTTTCTTCGGCACTTGTTAAACATTTCTGCTGGTTTCACAAAATTAACTATGGGGAAGATAGTTTGTGTATGCACAGATAGTTTATGTATGCAGGCTTATTATCCCTGCAGGGATATTTGTGATGCATTAGCTGTTTATATGAGGTCATATAGAGCATATATTGTGTGTGGACCTTTGCTTTGGGTCTGTGATGTAGGTCCTGCAACTTCCAGCTGAGTATGGTCCCTGAGCATCAGGTCATGTTCGGAGCTGAAACAACCTTCCTGAGACATGCAAAACACCTGCTGGTCTGTACTTAGAGCCCTTTCCTCGGCAGCTGCCTCAGTGCAGAGCCACTCCAGAAGAAGCTGGGGAGTGAGGAGCAGGGGTGTTCATGCCTCATAGGTGTGGGATCCTGGTTAATCATGCCAGACACCAGACACCACATCATGGGGAATGTGGCTTGGTAGACCTGCTCCCCAAGAATGTTCCTGCTGGCAAAGCTATATCCTGGTCACAGGGCTGAGTCTCAACAGGGAGCAAGTGTCCAGGATGAGGCAGATGTTCAGGCAACTTCCCCTTTTTGCCCTGAACATATAGTAGAGAAGCGAAGTAAATTCAGAGAGTCAGTTTCCCAGGAGCTGATGAGCAGGGAAGAAGATGTCCTTTTCTGTCAGGTTTGCATGTAGCTGAAAGCAAGAACTTCTCATGCTTCCTGGCATCAAGGGTTACATGCATGTTTTGACCCCCTTTGAAGTATGTGCAAACATTTGAGCACTCACTGGACAAACAGTCTCAGCTTTTCATAGCTGGGATGCTCCTCAAGAGTGGGCACCAGGCCCCTGCATGTTGGAAGAGCCTTTGACAACCTGATCGGCTGCGGCTGCTGGTTTGCTCATCTGTACTCTATCACAGCTCATTCTGGTGTAAAGTCCAGCTTGGGGCACTGAAGTCACTTGGGCTTTGCACCACGGCAAAGATGAGCACTTGGGCTGGAGCCATAAGTATGCAAAGAGCTCTGCAACTGGGTTGACCAAAAGCTGCTCCGCTATCCCCCGTGACCTTGGTTTGAACTGCTGCATCCTCGGCCCATGAGCAGGTCCCACCTCCAAGCACTGGACTGGGGACTGCTGCTCTATCCTGGTGAAAGTGTCCTTCCCTCCAAGAGCGATGCCATTGTTTAGTTTCTCCTCTTGCTTCAAGATGCAACTGTCATCCCCACCCTGACTGCCTGCATGTCTCGGTTTTGTTCTTTTCTTGTAGGCCTGAAAGAGATGTTCAGCCTGAGACCGATACTACTTAGAGCAGTAGATGGTAAGTGTCCCGCCATGACTCGCTGCTTGTTTTATATAAGCTCCACCAGGCTAAAGGGGAGAGGTGGCCATAGGTTGGGACACCTGTCTGCAGGCAGTACGTACAGCTGTCCTGTCTATCCACCGTGTCCATGGATCAAGAACTGCAGAGCACAAGGGCTGGGCTGATGTCCTGAACCTCAGGTTGTGCTTTATATTGCACCAGAAGTCCTGATGGACTTTAGGTCCCATTGGATGCCTCCTCCTTCCTGGTTTGTCCCTGTCTGGCCGCTGCCAGAGACGAAGATTGAGGTTAAACCCAGATGCCTGCCTTGCCCCACCACCACAGGGTTCCTGCCTCAGCCTCATGTTTATGTGGTTTCCATGGGTATGATCTGTTCACCAGTTTGAGACTCTGTTGGCACTGCCAAGACACAGTTTGGCCCCCTGTAAGAAGCACAAAGATGGCAGAGCTGTTGCTGGTCTCAGGACTTTCCAGAGCTACTTGAACCAGCAAGCAAGAAATGGCCCTTGCCACCATTATCATCATCTCTCTTGAAGTGAAGCTGGCCCTGTGTAGACACTTGCCTTCCTACCAGGCCATGGCCTGTCAGTGCTTACTCCTTCTCCTCCTTCTCCTTCTCCCAGTCTCTGTCTGCATTCTGCTCCTGCAATCTTCAGCCAAGTCTCACTCCCTTTTCCTTTCTGTTCCCTGACAGCTCCAGCTTCCACAGTGTGTGGCAGCAGCTTGCAGAACTAGTGTCATCGCAGCCTTCCCGGAGGAGACCTGGAGTCAACCAAGGGGTTTGGTGGGGTGGGATGGGATTTGGGCATCTTTAGGGACATAGCAGCATGAGGGGAACACTTGACTTTGCAGTTCTGTTGCAGCTAAGGCAAAAAGCTTTCCCCACGTTGAGGCCAGGTCAGGTACATTTGCTGTTTCTTGAGAATAAACATCCTCTCTTGTTTGTACAGCTGCAGTCTTCATCTAACCAGACATTTACTGTCTGAAGACAGACTGCTCCACAGCAGCTCTTCCCTGCTCCTCCTCAGCAGCCATAGCTTCCCACCCAGCTGGTGGCCCTGGTCACCACTATGCAGCTCTGAGAGAAAAGGCAGTGCCTGAAAAGATAAGGCAGTACCTCAAGAAACACCAAATATTCTGGCCTGACCCGTATCTTTAAGCACATCAGTGCAATCGTTGCCTGTTTCAGGCCACGCAGACTCCAAAGCTATCCCATGACCTGTGGACTGCTGGCATTTATAGCTGATGGCTGCCTGGCTTGACCCTTCTGGCTGAGGGGAGAGAGGGTTTGTATAAACACTGGTGGAACCAGAGGGCTGGACATGCTTCCTACTATTAGACTCCAGCCCAAAGCTGTCACCTGCAGCTTCAGTTCGTGTCTGTGGCCTGAGAGCGAAGCCAGAGCACGCTGGGGCTGAGCACTGGTGCACATCCTTCTTTAGAGCTTTTTTCCCCTCTTCTATGGCTTTCCAAAGCCCCCTTCCACATGGCAGCACTTGGAAGTCAGAGGAGTTCACTGGTGACAGTGGGAAGCAGTGGGCAGAGGCTCTGTGGGAAAAGAGCCAATGCAGCAGCTCTGAGCTGCTGATCCATCCCATCTAATCTGCTAAAGCCCATTCAGTGGCTTTTCCAGTCCCATTTTTTTTTTTGCAATGTAAAGGCTCTCTCCAAAGCATTCTCACTTCCTCAGCCTGGATCTGCAGTGAGTATTTGATGTCCTCAGGGTCTTTGCCTTTGTGCCATGACCCAACAGAGGAGTGGGGAGAAACTTCCAGAAGGCTGGTATGGTCACGCTTCTCCAGGATAGACTTGGAGGCAACCTCTGTTTTGACTCCTAGATCTCCTTGACTTCTAGGCTGATTTATGAGTCCTATGGAGAGTCTTAACCATTAGCAAAGGTGGGTGAGAGTTGAGAACCTGCCCTCCAACCACTCACGTCCAGGCTGGGATGTTCTGCCAGGGCTCTTCCCCCTGCTGGACTGGCAGGAAGGTACACAAAGGAGCATTTTCCAACTGCTCCACACGCACTGCCCTTTCACTGGGACATGTGCCAGTGACCCCCATGGGAAGCACAGCACCAGTGAATGGAGTCTGCCAAGAAAAGAAAACCAAAACAACTTGCATCAGATCTCTCAATTTGTGACCATTATAGGCAGCAATTGGGGAAGGAAGAAAGTTGAAGTGGGTAAATAGGAAGGATTTCCTCATGATATAATCTAGAATGGATGCAGGTGAGCAGCATAAAGAGGCTGAAAATAGCCTGCAGGTGGAAAATAACCACTTGCCCTCAAGAGGTGTGAGGATGGAGCTCTTGGAGCAGGGGTGGGTTCAGCAGGAAGGACAGGTGAGGGCCACATTCTCACATGCAGCAGCAGATGCTCCTTGAGGGACAGGATTCCCCCACAATCAGACTAATTGGCTTGGGAGCATCCCCTGGGTCCCCTGGGACAGGATCGGTTACATGTTTTTATTCACTGGTATACTTTCATCCCAGTGGCTGTCAGAGTCACCCTGTTTGGGGTTGACCTTCCAGGCAGGATGCTGGTGGTGTTCAAAGCCACCTGCCAGCCCTTTGCAGAAGAAGGGGGTGGGGAGGCTGCAGCTTGCCTGACTCTGCCCCTGCGGTCTCCCCAGGCCCTGACATCTGACGCTAGGGGTGAGGAGCATCTCACATCTTGGCCCCCTGATAAGTACATCATCCCTCACCCAGCAGTAAGTGGCTGGTGTCTTCAGCCTGCAAGGGACAGGTCAGCAGCTCCAAAAGCACTTTGTTACAAGCAGTGAGAAGGTCTCCAGGTTCAGGAGGGCAGCGCACATTAGACTTGCTTTGCAGCAGCAGCCTCGAGCGCAGTGCTTAGTTGAGCAGTAACCCTGCAATGTAGAGTAGCTATGAAAACGGAAAGGTCCTGTTAACCGCAGGGCAGGGGCTCAGAGCTGTCTGTCGGACCGCACCGGGTGTTCCAGCCCTACCACCGCGGGGGCTTGGTGCCTGTGTGGACACGTGCCAGCGACTGCTGTGGGTGCCAGCTGGGGCGCAGGCCGGGATCCCCCCGGCAGCGCGGGCACAGCGCGGGCACAGGCAGAGCCTGGCAGGCAGCACAGCGGGGTTTGGCGCAGCCCGGCTGGGCGAGGCTGGCGGGAGCGCTGGGTGCCTGTGTCTGGGCGCCTGCAGCACAGTCGGCCTGTTATGTACCAGCCGTTTGGAGAGAAAGCAATAAACTCTGAGCTCTCTGTGCCTTAGTCAGCGAGCTGAGCCTCATTGCGTTTGTCTCCTCTTTGACTCCCCACACCCTGGCCCTACTTCATGGCAGCTTGGCCACGGCCACCCAACCAGTCCCTCCGGACTCCACTGCTACAATGGAGGTACATCAGCCTCCCTTGAGCTCCTCTTGACCAGACGAGGGGGTTTGCAGCATTCTGCCCCTCTCTACTTGAGCAGCTCTGCACCAGCAACAGCCTGCACCGGGGAGAGCCCTTGCTGCTGGGAACCACAACTAGGAGGAGATCCTGCCCAGAAACAGGGGTTAGAGGAGAGACAAATACCCAGCTCATGCCCTCGTATGGTCCTGCCCATATTCTGGCCAGACAGTGGGCAGGAGCAACGTCAGACTCCAGATCTGATGAGAATTTGGGGTGAAGGGGGTGACCTAGGTGGAATCTGCTCAGTAAAAGGTTATTTCATACACAAGTATAATAGATCCCTCATGATGCAACGGCTGATGCTAGGCTTTGGGTAGCATCCTTTGTGTGTGGAATGGTGGGCTCACCTCATGGGTTTGAGCATCCCATGCAGCCCTACATATGGTGGTAGCACCCAACACAGATCCCGCCCGCTTGCTGGTGGGGTGGGGGGCAGGTAAAATGAAGAGATCCCACACTGTTCCTGAACCGTGGTGTATATGGGTTTTTACTGAACAAGGCTCTGCAGAGGGAGGGCATGAAAAGTCTCTCTGATTGAGCATCATGACACTGACTCTTGAGAGAGGAAGCCTCACATTTCCTTTGAGAAATGCTGCCCTGCAGTGTCTTAGCTGCATCTTCTGCTTGCAGACAGCCTGCTTGCACTGCTGAAGTCCATGGGCCACCAGCCAGCTCCAGTGCCAGACTGAATGGGCAGCATAGGAGAAGCAAGGCCTCAACTTTCCATTGTCCTGCCTCTTGTGCCAGGCAGACCCTTTCAGTCAACAGGGCTGAAAACAGGAGGCACCAGCGACCTTCTCTGACAGATGCCCCGCATAATCCTCAGGCAGCTGCCACAGCCTCTGAGAGGCGGTCCTTCTCCACAGCTGCATCCTGCCAGCAGCGTGGCACTGCTGGAGCACGTTGGCGTGGCCTGAGGTCAGATGAGCTCCATCTTGAACTGGCTGAAGTTCGGCACGGCGGGCGAGGGCTCCGTCATACTGCTGAAGGGGACACAGGGCTGGTTTGCTGGCACGGCTCCGTGGCTGACGGTGGAGCTGAGCTGCTGCAGCGTCATCAGCACCTCCTGCTGCAGCCGCTGCTGGTGCTCCTGCTGGCGCTCCAGGCGGCACTGCCTCTCCAGCACCGCATGCAGCGCCTGGCTCAGCTTCTGGATCTCCGTCTGCACGGCATCCAGCTTTTCGGCAATGGCGTGGGAGCTGGGAGCGGGGGGAGGCGCTGGCCCGCCCCAAGTGAGATTTTGATTTCCAGGACTCACAGTCTGAATGCTGGCGTCTTTGACCTGGAGCAGTGGGAGGCAGGAGAGAAGGGAAGGTGAAACGTTGCCAGCTGCTGCTTTGATGGCATTTGATAAGAGAAAGATTAGTCTGCTCTTAGCTACAAGGCATGAGAGGCAGCCACCACCTTCTTGTGGACCTCTAGACCTCACAACACCCTGATCTCCACCCAGGTCCTGTGATGCTGCTCTGCAGGAACTCTGCATTGCCCTGCATGCTGTCAGCACATGCTCAGCCACCCAGCAGTGGGTGCTTCTAGATGGCAGCCAGGCTGCCCGTGCTGATGCCAGGCCTGTATTTGGTCTTTGCAGGGACAGAAATAGCATATCCTGGGATTTTCTTTCCAGCCCCTACGTTTCTTGTATGGGACTCTGAAGCAAAGAGCTGTTCTGCTCTCCAAGAGGGATCACATGCTGGTTTTGAATGCCAGGGGAGCCTCTCTCCTGGAAAGGGTGTTGAACAGCTTATGTTTTCTCAAGCAGCTGGCAAGGGCTCTTGACAAACACCTGAGTGGGCTGGAGAAGGTGTTTGCTGTGTCTAAGCAGAGACAGGGCTGTGGATGAAGGCTCAGCTTGACTCATGGCTGTGCTTCATAGCCAGGATGCCATGGCAAGAAAGGCAAGTGCCAGCATCCTCCCATCCTCTGTGGGACAAGAGCACAGCTTGTCAGTGCTGCCTCCAGAAGTCAGACCCTGCTCTGAAGGGGTAAACCTTGAACAATAGGCAGCCCCACAGCGACATTGCCCTGCTAGCAGCCTACCCAGGGCTGGTCCTGGGACAGCTGGGTCACTTGCATTTGCCCCATGGCTCACCACAGCTGCCAGCAGAGCTGGGCTTGGCCATGGGGCTGGCCAGCCAGCCGCATCCTCACCATGGCGGGCAGGATGGCTGCAAGGACAAAGACCTGCTGGGACAATACATACATGGCCCTAGTCTGGGGGTCTCATGGAGTGGCAAGGCAAGGGTGTATGTGTTAGCGTTTACAGCAGTTGGATGTGTCCCAGAGGGCAGCCATCCTGGCATGCCACAGCCCTTCATCTCCTGCTGTGGCACCAAGCCACTCAGCTGCTGCTGTCCTCATGGTGGCTTGGGGAATCCCCTGAGCTGGTACTGAAACCAAGTCTTAAAGAGGGGTCTGTGAGCTGCAGGGTGGAGGTCAATGCTGGCAGAAACTGGCATCACTATGGTGAGCATCACCCAAGGGCAGCAGTGAGGGCTGGCTACAGACTGCACACCCCATGACCCCAGAGGATAAAGGGGCTTTCTGGACCCAGTCACCACATGCCAGAGTCAAGCATTGCTCAAGAGTGCAGCCAGCAGAAGTCAGAGGGGCATTTCAGGAGCCTTTCATCCCCAGCAGCCTGCCCCATCTGCATGGTTTAGATGCAGCCAGGCGCTATGTGAGGCTGTACTGTTGGGCAGCACTGCACCAGCTCCCGGCCAGAGCAGATGAGCTTTCCCATCCTGCCATGCTGCCTGGCATCCTACCTTCTTCTGCAGGAGGATAGCCCTGTCCACAATCTTCTTCTTCACCATCAGGGCTGGGTTCCTGGTGGGAGGTGTGACCAGCCGCCCTCGGCTGGGCCCGAGCTGCAGGGAGGTGGCTGGGACCCCCAGGGAGGGGCAGCTCCCTGGAGCTGAGGGGGTGCCCGTGGAGCCATTATCGCCTGCAAGGACAGTGAGAGAAACACCTTGAAAGGAGGAGGCCCTTGGGGGCTCCCCTGTGGGGGACAGGGTGCCCTTTTGCTGGCCCAGCACTGCCAGGTGGTAGCCACGGTGGTGACCCTCTATGGGTGGGGAGCCAGGCCTTACCGTTCCCAGGGACCAGTCCCACAGGCAGGGTCTCCCCGAGCTGCCCACCGTCCTTGCAGAGCGAGGCCACGCTAACAATCTGGATGCCCTCCTTGGTGTCTTGGTCACCAGCAGGGCAGGGCGTGGGGCTGCTCGCGGGGCCCCCACCGGACGCTGCGGGGGGCCGGGCACCCAGCAGTTCGGGTGGCTCAGCCTCACGGCCCCGCAGTGGGGGCCAAGCTTGGTCCCCGTCCCAGGCGGCTACTGCCGATCCTGGCTCCACGCTCTTCCGCTTGAGGAAGAGGTAGACGGCCTGCGGCGTCACCCGGATGTCATCCAGCTCAAGCACTTTCTTGATCTTGCGGAAGCTCAGCCCGGCCCTGCGCAGCTCCACGATCCTCCTCTTGGCGTGGTCGTCCAGCCGGCCCATGGCTCCCAGCACCTACATCCCTGAAGCACAGCCGCTGCAGGGAAGCTGGCAACCCCCCCAGGCAACACTAAGCCCTGTGATGGTGCTCGGGCTCTGTTAGTACTCTGCCGCCAGGCTGCTGGCCCCGGCCGTGGGTCCATGTGGTACCATCCCAGGTTTCAGCAGTGACCAGGTTCCCAGCTAGAGAGGAGGAATAAGGTGGTTCTTCCCACCAGAGTGGCTAGGGACAGCCCAAAACCCGTCCCTCACTCACGTGGAACCCCTCAGAGCAGGGATTCCAGTCTGGTCCCCTGGTTTGTCAAGGGCACAGAGGATGGTAATGGGCTTGGCTCTGCCCAGTGTCCCAAACTTAACATGGATTCCCCACTGCCTGCAGCACAGTGAGGATTCGGGTGTGATCAGGATCCCAAGCAGCAACTCGGTATCCCAGGAAGCTCAGTGCAAATCCTGGCAAGCAGCAGTTCATCGTCTGAGGCTGGCAGGTCCCCGCTGGAGCCTCATGTCTCCGTGGTGTCCTGGAAGGTTACAAGGAGCAGGACTGAGGATGGCCACATTGGCAACTACTGCGTGGAAACTGATGTTGCTGCAGAGCCTGCCCCTCAGGTCTGGAGATGACATTGTCCCATACCTTTGGGAGAAGCAAAAGCGACCATTTAGATACCAGTTGTAAGGAAGGCACAACTATAAATGTAATGACCCTATGGTCACAGGAAGAAATGGACCCACTTGATTCAACACAGGAGTTGTGCCCTTCCCACATTTTACTTCTTCCATGGGAAAAGAGACATTAACTCCAGAGATGTATACTGCACTTTGATCCAGATCTGTTTGCATCTAAAGGCCACCCCATGCCCTGCTATGTGCATTAGGGACCTCATAGATAAGAGCTGGGGGAGTGGATATAGGAAAACAGATGTCCCTGGATGCAGACACTGCATTTGCAGAACAAGAGGAAAAGGTCAGAAATGCACAACCTTCTCCATGCCAAGGGGAGATGATACAAGGAAACCACCACCTTGAGCTTCCTATGGCTACAAGTACAGGGAGCTCAGGCCCTACCAAGTTATTCCGCCCTCCTCCCACATTATTTCAAGACATGCCCAGAGGACACTAGAGCAAAGCAAAGCAGTACAGCTATCTGAACAGCCAGGGACAGAAACTTAATATAAATGCCAGGAAAGCCAGCCCCCCATGCCTGCAGCCTTCATCCAGCCTCTGCATGGGAGAAGAGATGATGAGAGCACCTTGGAGATGCACTGTCTCCGTGCAGCATCTCCCCCAGCTCCCTTTCACTGAAGACATAGCTCACTTTGTACCATCCCCAGGTCCCAACTCCTTCCTTCTTCACTTGCTCACCCCCTCCAGACCTTCCCCAGCCCTTTGCCCTGCCTTCCTGGGCTTAAGGACAGCTCATGGGAGGCACAGGCCACCCCTGCCCCACTAACCCCAGTCAGCACGGCATTCCCAATGCAGGGTGTTCCCCTTCAGTCCCCCATTTGCTGGAGTGGCAGCAGGATGAGGATTTTGGCCAGGACAGCTCCTCACTGCAGCACACAGCTCCACAGGATGGCTCCATGGCCGCAGGCGGCAGCTCCAGGGAGATCATCATCAGCGCCCAGGGTTCAACGCTAGCTTCATCCAGCCTCCCTATGCTTCAAGAACAGGACTTGCCTCTGCAGCAGGACTTTTTAAAAATAGGTGTTTGCTGATCAGAGATAGACCAAGACTTGCAAACCTGTTTCAGAGAAGCTGCTGAAAAGCAGGCTGTGGGTCAAAGTCCAGCTAGCAATTAGGAGGCAAGTGCAGGCAGAAGGGCAGGGCAAAATCCAGCTCAAATCCTGCTCACACCATGACCATAAAAAACTCACAGCAGCTACTCGCTACTCTATCATAGAGTCATAGAATGGTAAGGACTGGAAGGGACCTCTGGAGATCATTGAGTCCAACTCCCCTGCCAACACAGGATCACCTAGGGCAGGCCACACAGGAACAGATCCAGATGGGTCTTGAAAGTCTCCAGAGAAGGAGACTCCACAGCTTCTCTGGGCAGCCTGTTCCAGTGCTCTGGCACTCTCACAGTGAAGAAGTTGGTGCTCATGTTGAGGTGGAACTTCCTGTGTTTCACCTTGCTACCATTACCTCTTGTCCTGTCAGAGGGCACCACTGAAAAGAGACTGGCCCCTTCTACTTGACACCCACCCTTCAGATATTTGTAAACATTAATAAGATCC